>CAUYQV010077499.1:0-32711 GCA_963574575.1 Galagoides demidoff
GTCTTAAAGCCATTTTCCGCAGGGAGCACAGGAAGCTAAACTGCCATGTCTTAGCGTGGGGTACTGCACCCCTACACTGGAACTCTTATTTCTAGAGACTGGCAAAGGCAGCAGACTGTCACCTCATACATTCTTACAGAAATGGCACATTTCACCCAGAATGCTTTGATCTTCTTCTGTCACCGAGGGTAGGAGTGCTGACACTTCATTTAAAACTTAGAGAAGGATACACCATCTGGGCTCATGGAACAGTCTTAATTTTCTTTTCTGAGACATTCCCCAATTTATTACATGAGGTTAACAACACCCTGAGGGGAGGCGTTTACTGCTTGCAGTCCTATTACTGAGCTAGGTTCTACCTGGCAGAATGGGTGGCTGTTAACAAGAGGACAGCTCATCCCTTGCACAGTAGGACAAATAAGGCTTTCAGTGATTCCCTTGGCATGGGCTCCACTGAGGAGAGAATCAAGAAGTACAAACTATTTTTTAAGGACAATAATTGAAGAAAGAACTTGTAACTTCATAAAAGTTTGTGAAGTGATTGTCTAAGAGCAAACTCTGATTTTCTACTGTATCCAACCAAAGATGCAGCATCATTATAAGAGAAAACCAAACCAAGTTGGGACATTGTAGAGCAATGTAGCCAACATGCGGAGAGCATGCAGGGCAATAAAAGTTATTGTCATCACTGCTACCCATAAGCCATCCCTCACACACAAGGAAACTCTGAGCCACCTCAACAGGCCAGAAACTTGTGGTTTACTTCCTTCCTTCCAGTCTTTTTTCCTAAGCTCAAGTGAGATACAGGCAAAATGACAGCAAAATAACATAGCTAGAGTCTCATGGTATACACACACTGTGCTATACCCTGGCTTCTCTGCTGTATCAGAAGCAGCTCTCCATTCTTTTTGGTTACTCCCCTTGTTTCCAGCAGTCAGATCTTATTCCTGCAAATCCACCCCATGCCCATCCACTTCTGCCTGGATACACATTTAAAGGGATCAGCAGAGAACAAGGACCACGGGGTGGTGTCTCTCCCCCTCTGTAGGGACATGGTGAGCTGTGGTCCCATCTGATAATCCACATTTTCTCTTTTCTACCTTCCAGTTTCTCAGCATTGGAGTCTGTACATGCAGACACTTTTCCCTCCTCACCTTCTGCTGTGTGATTTGCAACAGATTTGGAGCCAGTAGACCTCGGCTTTAGAATGTCCTGCCCTTGCCACCTTCTAATAGTAGCTAGAAGGTGGTAAGTTGGAGGAGCTCTTCCTCTCCTAGGAAGTCTTAGTATGAGGGTAGATCTGGGTTACCCATCTGTTTATTCCACAGGTATTTAGTAAGTGCCACTATGTGCCACACATAGTACAACTCATGGTGGTTGGATATGAAACTCCCAGAACTGGTCCACCAGATCAAAGATCCCTCAGAGGTTCACGAATTGGCTTATTACTATTATTATTATCATTGTTTATTTTAGAGACAGAGTTTTGCTCTGTCACTTAGGCTGTAACACAGTGGCATGATCACACCTCATTGCAACCTTTAAATTCCTGGGCTCAAGCGATCCTCCTGCCTTAGTCTCCTGAGTAGGCAGGACTACGGGTGCCCACCACAGCACCTGACTGATTTTATTTCTTGTAGAGACAGGGTCTTACTATGTTGTCCAAGCTAGTTTAGAACTCATGGCCTCAAGCGATCTTCCCAAAGTGCTGGGATTACAGGCATGAGCCACTGCCAGACATCTGCCATGAGTTTAAACCAGCTCATAAGACATTAGGGCAGGAGGTTTCCTTTGTGTGGCCCATGCCCCTAAATTAAACATTGGAAAAGTGAGGCCTAAAGAAGGAACTTTTCCCAAGTCATAAAACTGTTCGCAGGAAGTGAGGTTAGAACCACGTTTCCTGATTCTTAGGTCTGGTGCTGTTACTACTTGGCCTGCTTTTTGAGAACTGGACGTTGCCAGCTTCTTCCTGGGCACCCCACTAGACTACAACTACACTCCCCAGCTTCCTTTCTAGCTGGGCTGGGCCGTGCCTCTGAGCATTAGCAGAAGCAATGGCAGCAGAGGTAATGTAAGCAACTTCCATTCCTGGCTCAGAAAAACCTCCCATGTTAAATTCCTCATGTTCTCATGCTCCTTTCTGTAGTTATTTTACAGATGAACACAGAAGTCCCGAGTTGAAGACAGGAGAGACAAAAAGTGGAAAGAGCCTGGGTCACCAGATCACTGCTTGGAGGAGATCACGTTTTTGACTCTTCTAGGAGTAAGAAATAAATAAACATCTATTGTGGGTGTGAGCCACTGTACACATGTGAGTTTATGCACTGCAGCAGCTTAAGATGTGACATACTTTCATTCTCTTATCTACTAGACTCATTGTAAAAACTTGGCAGGAACTGATCAATCATCAATGTCAACGGGAAGAGCCACCAGAGCCCACGCCTGTCTTCAGTGTTCATGGCATCTTCATCACTTAACCAGATGTCTGTATTTGAAAAGAAACCTTTCCCTCTCTTTAAGCTTGCGATTGGTCTCCACTGGAATGAATAAGGGAAGTAATAAAGTGTAGAGTGGGAGGTGAAGAGCCTGCACTCTGAAATGCGACTGCCCAGACCCACAGACAGCACCACCACTTATTAGCTGTGACCCTGGCCAAGGTGCTTCACCTCCTTGTTACTCATTTTCCTCCATTTGTTCCTTGAGACTTTCTGTATGAACCCTTTGACCCAGGAATTCCACCTGCAGGTGAGCGTGTCCATATACTCAACAAAGTTAACTGCAAACATAGTCACTGAGGTCCAGTTTGTGGTAACAAAAGATTGGACATAACCTGTTAATAAAGGGCTGGTTTAATACAACATGGTGTTCCTGCAACAAGGAACATGATGTCAAAAAAGACAGTTCAGTATGTTCTGGTATGGAAAGAACACCAAGACGGATTGCTAAGTAAAAAACCAAGATGCATAGGGGACACATCCTATACTTAATATAGTATGCTCTATTTTGTGGACAAAGGGAGGCACATACCGTTATGAACTTGTACATGCATAACAATAGCTCTGAAGCAATGCACAGGAAACCATGGCTGCCTCTGGGTGGAGAGCTGGGGTCAGAGGTAGAAGCGGACATCCTTTTTCCCACATGCCATTTTGTGCTATCTGTGAACTTGTTATCATATACATCTAATTCTTTTTCTAAACACAGTTTTAAACCTGATATTAAAAACAGGTACACATCAAGAACAAATACTAATATGACGGCACTCAGTAAATATGGTTGATTCTTTTTAAATGCAAGAAAACAACATTTCTGGAGTGCAGACATTGTCTCTAGGATGACTAGCAAATGTTGTCTTTTGGAGTCCCACTCTGCACAGAGGCACAGCATGCTGGTGCTAGAAGCTGGCCTCCACAGTCTCAGCATCACTACACATCAGCTGGGAAGCCCTGGGCAAGTCATGTCACCTCTCTGTGCCTACTAAAGGGAGGTTAGCAGGAGCACCTGCTTGAGGATGGAGAACTAAACCTCCTCAAGAACACCTCCTCCACTTAACATTCTCCCAGGAGAAAACAGCCTCATTTTTATCATAGAACACTATAGAACTTATGTTCCATCTATCAGAGTTATTTTTGGCCAAAGTCTATTTCAGAAACAAGTCTAGGTACATCTCTAACTCAATGCAACATGTTTGTTGTTGTTGCAGTTTCGCTGGGCCGGGTTTGAACCCACCACTCGGTATATTGGGCTGGCACCCTACTCACTGAGCCACAGGCGCTGCCCTCAATGCAACGTTTTAAACAAAATAATGTACAGAACATCTTGATTGATATTCCAAATATAATAGGATCAAGAATGGCAAGATCAAGTGGAGACGTCCAAGGTGTCGACCAAGAGAGGTGCAGTAAGTTACTGTACAAGTGTTTGTGAACATGGTTTGGCAGTCCTTAAGCGAGGGCTTACATTCAACAGGGTGGGGAGTTAATTATATACAGATAACTTCCTGTGTTTCATCGTGCTTTCTGTAACTGTTGGAGGTTTTGCATTGCTGTGCAATGGGCTGCAATAATTTTTTCCATGCAAAATAATGAGACGTGGGGCGTTGTGTTTTCGCACAGAATATCTGGTTTTCGGGAATGGATTACTGATGTTAAGTGGGAGATGCTTCTGTGTAAGCATCAGAAGAAGTGGCTGGCACAGCAGAGGCTCAGTATGTGTTAGCAGCAATAGTAGTTAGTGATTTTACAGCCTGACAGACTGGATACAAACCCAAGGCTGCAAAGAGGTGAGAGAGGGAACTTGGCTCTCTTTGCTTGGTCGTCTAGAATGTTCTCAGCCGCCCAGGAGAAGGTGATGGACTAATAGCAAGACTGTGGGAAATGGTGTGAAATAATTTGATTGTGGGATAACATTTATAATTTAGAATGATAATTAAAGGGTCTCAACTTTTCTTAATCATTGAGGCAGATAGCCTTAGCCATGGGTCTCCAGATCAGCTGTCTTGTCTTCCACCAATGGCCTACTGGCCCTGACCTCAATCAGGGCGGCGTCCTTATGGCCAGCAAAGTCCTTTCCACCTACACTGTCCAAACCCAGGTAAGTGCTCCTGGGCACAGATGCAGATGAAGCTTGTGTTATAAGCCAAGGAACTCAGAAAAGTGCTATTGTGCTATTAGTACCATCCAGTTAGTGTCATGCTTCTAAGACCCTTGAGTATCTACCATCACTGTTCAGATCCTGTTTGTTGAACTAGAGGGAGGAAAATGCTTCTTCCATAGATTCTGGTGAGATAGCAACGAGGAGAGCCCAAGAAACAGGCACCAGGCAATGCTCTCCACAGGCAATGTGAAACATACATCCAAAGTCTTTTCTCTTCTGTTCTTCATCCCAGAGTTGTAGGTGGACAAAATAGACAAGAATGTACAGATGCCAGGCGCACTGGCTCACGCCTGTAATCTTAGCAATCTGGGAAGCTGAGGCAGGTAGATTGCCTGAGCTCACACGTTTGAGACTAGGCTGAGCAAAAGTGAGACCCCGTCTCTAAAAATAGGTGGGTTTTGTGGCCAGCACCTATAGTCCCAGCTACTTAGGCGGCTAAGGCAAGAGAATCACTTAAGCCCTTGAGTTTGAGGTTGCTGTTGAGCTATGATGCCACGGCACTCCACTGAGGGTGACTAAGTGAAACTGTCTCAAAAAGAAAAAGAAAGTGCAGAACAACACAGACACAAGAACGCATCCTAGGATACGCCCAAATGGGATGATCCCAGTTTACACTATTCTATAATCTCAGCAACATGAAGCTAGCATCCTTTTATGCCATTGTATAAGCTGTGCTACATAATTTTTAGTGCCTTTTCACTGAATAGACCTATCAAAATTGATACAAGCAGCCCACTATTATGGGATATGTTCATTTTCTGAGACAGAGTCTCACTATGTTGCCATTGGTAGAGTTCTGTGGCATCACAGCTCACAGCAATCTCAAACTCTTGGGCTTAGGGGATTCTCTTGCCTCAGCCTCCCAAGTAGCTGGGACTACAGGCACCCATGACAGCTGGCTATTTTTTGTTGTTATTGTCATTGTTGGTTAGCAGGCCTGGACTGAGTTTCAACTCACCAGCCCCAGTATATGTGGCCAGCATCCTAACCACTGAGCCCAGGTGCCAAGTCTTTTTTTTTTTTTTAAACAAAGTCTAAATCTGTGGCTCTGGCTGGAGTGCAGTGGTGTGTTCATAGCTCACTGCAGCCTTGAACTTCTGAGTTCAAATAATCCTCCCTATCAGCCTCCCAGTAGCTGGGATGGCAGACACCTGCCACTAGGATCAGCTGATTTTTAAATTTTTTCTAGAGATGGGGTCTCACTATGTTATCCAGACTAGTCTTGAACTCCCGGCCTCAAGTGATCCTCCCCTGCTTCAGTGTCCCAAAGTTCTGGGACTCCAGGTGTGAGCCACCATGCCTAATCTGTTCTACTTTTAATATGAAAAATTCAAAACAACCTAAGTGTCCAACAACAGGGGATCAGTTAAAGCCATACAATGGGATGATCTCATTTACACACACATCAAAATGAACAAGGTAGTTTGTTCATAGATGATTTTTTTCATTTTGGTTATATTTATTGCCAAGTTTTCTATAATAATTGTATGCTAGTTAAAATATCTTGATTATTATTTTTAACTTCCTTCCATCACATTAATAGCCAGGGACAACCCTCCAAAAGAGCTCATGTGTCGTGCGTGGGCAGGGTATAGCCATCAGACAAAATAGCAGCATCTGGGGTTAGCCCTGAGGCTGACAGACAGGCACTGAGCGCACCTGGGCACCTGGGTGGCTGGCACAGCAGCAGTCTCTTCTAATTCCAAGCCATGAAGATCTGTGGGGTGAGGGGAGGGGTGGTAGGGACTCAACAGTTCTGCCAGTTACATATTCCAGACACCAGCCAGCAGTTCATTTGCATCTAAAGGCTGATGAACACACACACTCATTAAGGGTGAGCAAGCACCTCATTTGATCTGTCTGGTCACATTTCTGGCAAGAAACAATGGTGGCAAGAATGGGGTCACTGACCCAGACTCAGGTATCTGAGTGAATTCTTGGAAAGCAACCAAGCTGAAGTTTTATGAGGGATGTGATTCCAACCTTGCCAGTGCTTCACTCCTGGAAATGGGTGAGGGGGTGGGAATACTCACAGTCATACAGACACACCACACGTAGGCACAAACCTCCTTTTCCTCTTCAACTATATAGAGAGAACAAGTTCATTTTCACTTGGCTGAGTCTTTGGTAAGAAACTTCAGGGATTTATAAAATAAATCCACTGTGCCAGAGGTCTGGCTTTCTCCATCCTTCCAGGACAGACTCCAGTAACCTCTCAAAGGCCTTCACCAGTTAGAGCTCAAGACTCCAGGCAAAGCAGGCACATTCAGCAACTGCTCCAACCACAAACGCCCACAGTTCAGCAGAGCAACTAGCCTCACGGGCCAGCTGCTAAGACCACGGGGAGTAGAAGAAGACCAAAGTTTCCTGATGTTTATACACTGAACCATGAGACCAAGAACTTGAGGAAGGAAGGGACTCCACCAAGCTACACCAGACCAAAATGGCTGCCTCCTCAGGTCGCAGGGAGAAATAGGACAAGTAACTGAAGCCAGTTCAGGGCAGGCTCATTCTTATCATTAGCGATGTCTTGATTTGCCATTCTTCTCACTAGTAACACACCATATCCTTACTAGAGGAGTTTCTCCACTGTTATCACAGAAGGTGGAAAACATCTCAAACAATTCCAAGTTTCAGTAAGGCTCCAAGATTGGTGGGCACACCTTCTCACCCCTAAATCATTTTTTATTCTTAAACTAAGAGAATCTCGAAACTTCAATTCTAATAAATTGTGGCAAATATGTATACAATGTTTTAAATGAGGTCTTAAATTTTCTATCCACTATGCAGCAATATGTCACCTGACATTGGAGAAATGAACCCGGAAGCTTTCTCGGCTTATACTTGTAATGACGACAGTCACTGAGACGCCCAAGTTCAACCTCACCCGCTTAGTTCTAGTCCTTAATTTAATTTACCCTAATTTACCCACCTGCCAAACACAAACGCCCCTTTAGGTACAAAGGGAATCAAAGACCCAAACTACTTCCTGTGTAGCTCTATTTAAAAATCCAAAGACCCGTGCTCAGGAAATGCCTCCAATCACGTTCCTACATGAAGAAACCAGGCTGTCTGCTAGGTTCCAATACTGCTCGGGCCCACGCGGTCCCTCCACCCGCCGCGCAGGTCGCTGGGACAGGGCGGTCCCTCCCCGCAACCGGAACAAGCCAAAACTCACACTCAGCCCCGGAACAACCCCCTCCTGCGGCCCACGTCCACTACAAAGAGGTGCGAAGGCCTGGGGAGTGCCTGGCCGCTTTCTCCGACCTGGCGCTTTCAGTTTTGAATTAATGTTCCCGAACTTCAGGAAAGGGGAAGTGGAGACCGCAGACGGGAAAGGAAGTGGTCTAGTGGGAAAGCGGGACATCAAATCGCTGCTTTCTTGGACCTTCTCCTCAGATCGGGCGAGGTGATAGAGAGTGAGCCTGGAGAGGGAAGCTCTTTCCCACGCTCTGCCTGGGTGTCCCCAAGAATTCCAGCAAAGCCAACTCGCCACATCTCTTGGGCTCGGCTTTGGCGCACTTTTTCCTCCTTGGCCAGCGTCAGGCTCATCTTCCCTGAATCCCCAGACGGTGAGGCTCGGGGACACTCCCACGTGCCTCGGCCTGCACCCTGGGCGAGGTCGCCCGAATACAGGAGGGTAAGGCCACCGCACCGGACGCCGCGCGCGCGGGAGCCGGGCAGTCCTGGAGACCCCAAGCCACCGCGCCTGACGACTGAGCCACACCAGATCACTACTATGCACCCTCCGCACCCGCCTCGCGCTGTCCCTTCTCCGCCCGGCGCCCGCAGGGCGAACACCCTCGCGCAGAGCACCGCACTCACCTGTCCCGAGAGGCAGGCGCTCCACTCCCAACAGCAGGACCCACAGCAGTGCGATTGTGACCCAGCGCTTCAGGCCGGCCATGGCCTCGGTGGGGAAAGCTACAGCGGCCAGTGGCTCCGAGCGGCGGCCCGGGGCGCCCAAGCCTGGCGCCGGCTGCGCTGCGCTCCTCTCCGGGTCACTTACCTGTACGCGGGCGGGCCGGGGCTCCGCCCTACGCAGCCGGGGCAGTGGAGGACCCGGCCAGTCCCTCCTCTCGCTCCTCCCCTTCTTCCTGCCTCAGCCACGGCTTCTGCTACCCAGGGTGTGGGGCTCCTGGGACCAGGTTGCTGGGTTCCTTTCCGCAGCCCTCTGTGGCTTTAGGGAGGACTTGTCCACACGTACCTGGGCTGAGTTCTTCCTCCTAAGGCTGAGAACGATCAGTCTCTTTGTCCGAAGACTTAGGCTGCTCCCAAGAAGACGAAGAAGAGCGTCTCGTTTTCGAGGGGAACCATATTTATGGGTCGTTGAATCCCTGGCTTCTTTTCTTACTTAATCTGGGCCTGAGGCTTGCTGACTTTAAAACTGGCGCTATGGCTAATCTTTTTTTTCCCCAGTTTTTGGCCGGTGCGGGTTTGAACCCGCCACCTCCTGGAGGGCCCACACCCTACTTGAGCCACAGGTGCTGCCCGCTATGACTAATCTTTGCAGGACTGTGAGCCTGCAGCCTACTCAGTGACCCTTACAAGTTACAGATAACACACTTGCAGAGTTACTTACAGTTGGGCAACCTGCCCAAGGTCCCCAAGCCAGTTAGTAAAATAGAAGCAGGATGTGCTCCTGAATTGAGCTGTGAATGGAGTACTTTGTTCCCTCTTGCTTAGCTGTGAATGAAGTAGTGAGGCCCTGGTGTTGAGTTTTAAGTGGTGTAATGTGTGCCCTTGGTGAGTTGGGAGTGAAGTTACAGTGCCTATGCGCAGTGCGGTTGCGCGGCATTTAAGTCAAATGCTAGGCTGTAAAGTCAGCATGCTGGGCTCCTTTACCTCCTCCCAACTGCAGACTGTATGTCACTAGGCTCTGGCTTCAGAGGTCCTGTGGGTTCTCCTTCCTCCTTGCAGGCCACACAGTAAGTCCAGGATCACAGGGCCACAGGGAGAAGTGGTGGAATGAATGTTTAGGAGGTCTTAGCTGGCAGAACAGGATTCTGCCAAAACGTCTCCCTGGAGCTACCTGTGCCTATGGGCCAGGGTCACCCAGGACAACCTGGGAGGCTTGGGACAGGAGACAAGGCGTATGCCACAGGGTCAGTGCACAGTCCATCCTCTGCTTCTGTTTAGTCCTTGTGGGAACTGGGCCTCTCCAGGCTGCCCTAGGATGGACTGTGAACCAGGATGAGAAATCATCTCTTTGTCCCTTCTCTGTATCATCAATGATAGAACAAGGCAAACTCTCCCCTCTGGGAGCCCAGACTCCATCAAGGGAGGCAGATCCTAGGAGCATGACCCACAACCTGAAGTTTACTTAACTGGCTTCCCTGGGATGGTTGACACAGTAACTTTCTGAAAATGGAAGGAGAGTCACTAATTCCTAGAGTGAAGGATTAGGGATGGTCCCAGAAAATGGCAGCAAAGAGAAAGTGAAAGAAGTACAAAGGCATCTCAGCATCCTTCGCATGACAACTCAGCTATACAGTTAAAAACGTCATGAATTAGTATATTGAATTTCAGAGTGGACAGTGAACAGATTGTAGCCAAGGTATGGACATGTTTTTTTCCTTTACAAGCATAGCTGAATGGCTATTTCTGAACTGGAAAGAAATGTAGGTGACTATAATCTATCATCAGAGAAAAATAGCAGATTGAAAGGTGAGTTTTAAAATAAAGACTGTCTCATCTAATTTTGACCTCTTCTGAAACCTTACATAGGGTACAATACAGGGAATTGAAAAAAATACATAAGCCATAAAGACAGGGAGGACAGAGCTAGGACAGCAGTACAAGCTAGGAGCGTGGGAGCCAGATAGAGGACGGACAAGCTAGTGAGTGCCTCAGAAGCCTGGAGCTGGCAGAACCCTAAGCCAACAATGGGGAAAACTGGGAAACAGCATGATTTACACTATGAAATCAATCCAAAGCAACCTTTTGGGAAATGGTAGCACAGGGTATTCTGGACTGGAGGGGTGCCTCAACTCAGATGCGCACTTTAGTTTCTTTTGTTTGAAATTGTGTGTGGTGTGTGTTTGAGGGACCTCGTAGGGAAGGCCACTGGACAGGCCTCAGGGGAGCCTGGCCTGTCAGCTTTGGTCTTTTGGCCTTAGGGAAGAGGCACAGGTGAAAAGGAGTAGTCTGCAAACCTGTAAGACAGGAGCCTCAGGGGAACCTGGCCTGTCTGGGACTCAGAGACGCGTATGTCAGTAGTGCAGCCGGTCCCTAGAAACCCCAGGACGCTGGTGGAGCTCAGATGTGCACTTCAGATTTGTATATATGCTTGTATATAGTAACCTTTGCTTCTTGGGAACTTTGTGTATTTCGAGTCATTTTGTTTGTCCTGGTGATGTGTCTGTTTTTGTTTGTCTGTCAAATCGTGAGATCTCGTTCTGCAGTCTTTCTTGCCTTCTGACCCCCAAAGGATCAGAAGACCCCATCAGTCCTTGCCCCATCAGGGGAAGAGGATTTGCCACCTCCTTACAGTGTAGGAGGCCTACCCTCTCCACAGTCTCCTCGAGGGGAAAAACTCCCTCAGCATCTCCGCTGAGCCTTCCCCTCCCCTGCTCTCACCCTGGCATCTCACCTCTGGGCTCAGTCTCCATCTGGCACGAACCCCAAGTCTAAAGGAGAAGCCCAGATCCTCCCCCTTTGGGAGGCACCCCTTGGGGAGGGAGGAGGAAGACGCATCACCCCTTTCTTGTCTATGTCCCTTTTTCAACCTCTGACTTGTGCAGTTGGACAACCCAGAACCCACCCTATTCAAAGAAGCCCCAGGTTCTTATATTCTTGATTGAGTCCATCTTCCGGACTCATGGACCCACGTGGGATTATTGCCAACAACTTTTTTTGACATTCCTCACCACTGAGGAGCAGAACAGGATTCAAAGCGAAGCTAGAAAAGCCTTCTTGGCCAGTTTTGAGGAGGAGGGGCAGAGGGAGTTTAACAGAGCTCCTGCCCTTAGTAACGCTCAGAGCCAGGTGTACTCCATATAGAGCAGGTTTTAGTCCTTGTGAAATCATGTATAGGAGACCGCCCCTTCTGCTCCCCCCGTACCCTCGTACCCTCAGTAGACATAACTAACCATACTCTTTTAAAGTATTTCCAGTTACTCTCCCAGATCCAGAGGTACATCCACTCCCAGATCTGATATAGTTACTGGGACCCCAGAGGGACCAATAAGGACTCCAAAAGTACTTTTCAAAGCCTGGAGATTGAGTGTATGTTAAGTTGTTCCAGAAAGAAGGCCTCACCCTGAAGTGGAAGGGCCCCTTCACAGGCATCCTCACCACCCCCACGGCTGTGAGAGCCGATGGTTTGTCAGGATACACCACACCCAGGTGAGGAAGACCAAAGAAGACAGTGGAACCCATTGGACGGCAGTCCCAGGACAAAACCCTCTCAAGTTGAGACTGTTAAAACCTTGATTTCTTTCCTGTACATGTTGGCCCAATACAGTTAATTGTGCTGCCCAGGAGCTCTCTAAACCAGGAGGCCACTTGCACAATTGACCGACTCACTGTAACACCTTTGCTTTCTATTCTGTTAAGTATGGTATGCATTATCTTTAAATGTAATTCAACTACATTCAGCTTTTGATTGTTACATCTACAACCCTAACCCCCATAATTATGCAGGGGTAGGCAAGCAAACAGACAATGAGTCAAAGGTTTGACTCAGACATAAGACCAATGGGGAATGTTATGCTCTAACTCCATCTTGCTAAGGGCTTTCAACACTCCCCCTGTAAGGCAGGAAGCTCAGCTGAGTTTAGTAATAATTGCAAAACCCCAGCTTTCCCTTGTAAGGACTCCCCTTACAAGGCTTTTGTCAAATTCAGCTTGCATTAAGGACCTTCCTGTCCCTACTGAAAGCCCCTTATAGAAGGTTTCCACCCTTCCTTCTAGGGGTCCAGAGACTTTGAGGCTTGAGCCCTCTCTTGGCCCAGTGGATCAATAAAGGACCCTTGCTTAATTTGGAGTCAGTGTGCTGGCGTTTCTCTATTCCACTTGCTTCGGTATAACAAAGATACAGGCACTAATCCCCGTTGCCAGGCTAACCAGCTCCCTGCCACAGAGGCTCCCTGTTGGTAAACCCCACCAACTACTTGGCTTTTTAATCTCTCACTTTTAGGTATGACCAATCAGGATTTCGAAACATCTGAAGAATGCTTCTTAATGTGATAGTCAAAGGCAAACAACTAATCACACTGAAAAAGGCAACCTGAAAGAAAGTGACTGTATGAGAAGAAAACAAACAAATAAAGAAAGCAAATACTTTCTAAAAGAGCTAGCAGACAACATTCTATCTATACAGCAGGAACATGATGTTATAAAAAATAAATGACTATTCAGGGAACCACAAAATAATTCTTAGAAATAAAAAAGTATATAAAAAATAAATAGATGTAGCTGATGTAGCTAGGTGTTGTGGTGGGCGCCCGTAGTTCCAGCTACTCAGGAGGCTGAGGAAGGAGAATCGCCTAAGCCCAGGAGTTGGAGGTTGCTGTGAGCTGCGTGACGCCACAGCACTCTACTGAGGACGACAAAGTGAGACTCTGTCTCAAAAAAATAAATAAATAAATAGATGGGTTGGAAGAACTCTCAGAAAGTAAAAGAAAAAAGAGATAAAAAGTAGAAGACGAAAGTTAAGGAAATTGGAGGTCCAATTCAGGAGCTCAACATCTGATAATGGGTTTCCTAGAGAGAGCAGATGAAACAGAGAAGACATTATCAATGATGTAATTCAAGAAATTCTCCAGGCCTGAATGACGTGAGTCTCCAGATTAAAGACTCATGGAGTGTTCTGCACAATGGATAATTCAGTGGAACCTCTATAGTTGGCCACTTCCCTACCCTGACCACCTCCTTAAGTTGACCTAATTTTCATAGACTGGACTTGCACCACATTTTTTTTTTTGTAGAGACAGAGTCTCACTTTGTTGCCCTCAGCAGAGTACCATGGCGTCACACAGCTCACAGCAACCTTCAACTCCTGGGCTTAGGTGATTCTTTTACCTCAGCCTCCCAAGTAGCTGGGACCACAGGCACCTGCCATAATACCCTGCTATTTTTTGTTGCAGTTTGGCCGGGGCTAGGCTTGAACCTGCTACCCTCAGTATGTGGGGCCGGCACCCTACCCACTGAGCCACAGGCGCTGTCCAGGACTTGCACCACATTTACGTATCAGTACAGTAGGCCTAGTTCCTTATGTTGATCACCTCTGTATGTTGACCAGTTTGTTATAATCCCTTGGGTGTATGTGTTGACATCAAAATCAAAATGTTACGTGATAAAATTTCAGAAACGTGTAACAAAAAGAAGATCCTATAGCTTCCAGAGCAAGAAATGATCTCACACGAAAGAACAAAAATCAAATGGTTTTGAATTTTTTAAGAAAAACACTGGAGAACTATAAAGCAATACCTTCAAAATTATGAAGGAAAATAACTTCCCACTTAGAATTCTATTCCCAGAAAAACTACCACTTAAGGGATAAAATAGAAAAAGGATAATTTTTAACAATTGAGATCTCAAAAAACGTACACGTAACACATTTAGCATAGTGCTTGGCACGGAGTAAAATGCACAGTGAATTACCCAAGATTGCCTTTGCTATGGACAAAACGGGGATAGGGGTGGGCACCAGCTCAGTGGGGATGAAAGCCATGGAGGGGGAGAGGAGAGTTCTGGAAAGAGAAAACTGGAGGCAAAATTTTCATAAACTTGTTCAAACCTGTAAGTGTCAGCTCCCCGAAGCAGGAAGTTGCCTCTGTTTTACTCATCTTGATATTCCTGGAGCTGGGAGTAGGACTTGGGACATAGTCACTGCTCCAGAAATAGTTGGGGAATGAATGAACTCATTAGATAAGGCCTAGTATGGCTGCTAGTCCTGCTAACTGGCCCTCCTAAGCCTGAGGGGCATTTTCAAACTTGTCAGCCCGAAAGTATAAACACACTGTTCATTTTTTAAAAGGGTAGGGCTTGCCATATGAGGTCATTGTGGCCCGTTCTGGATGTCTAGCAGTGACCCTGCTTGTGGGATTGGCTGGAGTCTCGTGAACCAGAACCTTATCCATTTTGAACAAAAGCTGGAAGGAACATCTGTCTGAATCAGGCAGCGCTCTGCAACTTTACTTTCTAGGTAATTAAGCAAGTTAACGAAGTCGAGATTCTTTCAGTGTATAAATAGTTCAGTGTCACTAAAAATGTCAGCTACTAAAAAAAAACAAAAAACAAAAAACAACAACAACGGCTCGGCACCTGTGGCTCAATCGGCTAAGGCGCCAGCCACGTACACCTAAGGTGGCAGGTTCGAATCCCTAGCCCGGGCCTGCCAAACAACAATGATGGCTGCAACCAAAAAATGGCCTGGCGTTGTGGCGGGTGCCTGTGGTCCCAGCTACTTGGGAGGCAGAGGCAGGAGACTCGCTTGAGCCCAGGAGTTGGAGGTTGCTGTGAGCTGTGATGCCATGGCACTCTACCCAGGGGGATAGCTTGAGGCTCCATCTCAAAAAAAAAAATGTCAGCTACTGTTTAAGGGGGGGAAACTGGCCAATCACAGTTGGAGCAGAGGGCCCCTAGGAAGCTGTAAAACAGAGGAATCTGCCTGGGTCCGTCTCAGGATGAGCTAGATGTTCCCTGGGAGTGACTGACTTTGCCCAGAACTAGCATGGATTGCCCTGCTAACTAGGCCTGCTGAGTAATTTACCTGTGGGGTAACCACATGGTACAATTTCAGTCTCAGGGTGAGTAAGACAAATAAGGAAAACCCTCCGGGAGCAGCTAGTCATGCTGCTGGGGACCTGGGGCTGAGTGAACTCGGTTCTGCCTGACTCAGGAACTCAGGAGCAGGCAATTTAGTGCCTTCTGAGGTCACCCCAAAGTGACCTGAAGCCCAGGACCCACGCTCTGTCATCTCCCCGAATTGCACCACATATGAAGTCAAGGTGCAATGCCAGGAGGGAAGGGAGGAAAGCAGAGCTGGAGACAGAGTTGCTGCTGCTCCTTTCCTAAGCTCGTGCAACTGGCTCTCTGTAAGTCACTTGCCCACAGGGTAGAGAGTAAGCCATGCCCTGCCCATCCCTGGAGATAGCACCACCCTCGGATATGATCCATACCCACATCAGGCCCCTGCCTGCCAGCCTTACTTCTTTCTCTTCTGTTTTTCCTTGGATTGGGAGAGGAAGATGGTGTTTGTAGTGCTTTCAGGAATTTTCTTCCCCTAGAGAAGGAATTGAGTCATGTAACCAATGAGTTAGAGGCTTTGGAGCTTATCTAGTTGTTACCTTCTGGTGGGTACCAGCCTAGTAAGGATAAGTGACACAATTGTATAGCTGGTGACTTCAGAGCAGAAGCTAGGTGCCCATCAGTAGTCCTGAGCTCTCCTTTATAAAAGATCCCATCCCGACCCTGCAGGCACACGGGGCTAGCTGGCGTCCTCACACCCTTGCTGTCACAGCCTCTGACACTCAGCGTTGGCAACTTGGCTTCCACCTCCACTCAGTGGAAACTTTTCTCCCACAATGGCCAAAGAGCCTCTGCCTGGCCACACCGGGTGTGGAGGCTGGTGACAGGAGTATGGCTTCAGAATGAGAAGGAGGTGGGAAAGGACTGGGGCTGAGCTGTGAGCCTTCCTGCTGCCCATCAGATAGCATGGGGGTAGCTGGAATGGGCAGCCACGGGGTAACCAGCCACGCTGAAGCCACTGGCCGCTACAGCACCCTGCAGCTTGCCCTCACTTAATAGGAAAGAATCCAACCCATATCCGCAGGAGATCCGAATGGACGGAGGACAGCTTTGCTCTGCTCTCTGTCCCTTGCACTCAAGGGTTGTCCCTCCCTGACCTTTTGTGGGCTCTCGGCTCAGAGCTGGGCATATTTGCTTTGCCAACCCAATCGACACGTGAGCTATCTGAGTCAAGGATAGTGGGGAAATGGAGACTGGCCTCATCCCCTTTGTTGCTGTGAGTTTTTTTCTCCTAATATAAAACTTTAACATATATTTTAAAAAATCAGAGAAAATAGGATTACAGAGCCCACGTGCCCACTATCCAGCAGCAACAATTACCTCCTTATGGCCCATCCTGGCCTATCTTATCCACTTTTCCCACTTCCTGGGTTATTCTGGAAATCTCAGGTTTCATCCATACTTCACATCAGCATGTATTGCTGAGAGACTAGCACTCTTTTTATTGTGGTAGATTTTTAAAAATTATGGTAGATTATAACATAAAGTGTAGCACTTTAACCATTCTAAGTGTGCAGCTGAGTGGCACTGAGTACCCTCCCATTGTTGGAGAGCCATCACTACCATCCATTTCCAGAACTTTCTCCTCTTCCCAAGCTGGAACTCTGCACCTATTAAATAATAACTCCCCATTCCCGCTTCCCCTCGCCTCTGGCAACCACCGTTCTACCCTGTCTCTGTGAATTTGCCTGCTCTAGTGCTTCCGAAAAGTGGAGTCATGCAATGTTTGTCCCTTCCTGGCTGGCTTATTTTGCTTAGCTACAGTTTCACCCGTGTTGTATCATGCATCAGAATCTCCTTCATTCCTAAAGCTGAATAATATTCCACGGTGTGGGTATCTGTATCTATACAGAGATACATATAAAACCATGATTTATTCACCCATACATCTGTCAGTGGACGTTTGAATCGTTTCTGCCTTTTGGCTGCTATGAACATCAGTGTTAAAGTTTTAATTATCTCATCAATGTCCCTTTTAAAATTGTTTAGTTATTTGAATCAGGATCCAAAGGAATCATATATTGCAATCGGTTGGCATGTCTTTTTTTAAAAAATAAAGTTAATTTTGGAGTAATTTTATACTTACAGAAAACTTGCAAAGGTGGTACACAGAATTCCCATGTATCTTCAACCAGCTGGTTCTATTAGCAGCTTATTATGGTATGTTTGTCAAAATTAAGAAAATTAACATCAGCCCTTTGCTATTAATTAATTCCTGACTTAATTCAGATTTCACCACTTTTTCTACTAATGTCCTTTTTCTGTTCTAAAATCCCACCCAGGACACTACATAACACTTGGTTGCTATATCTTCCTTAGGCTCCCCCCATCTGTGACACTTTCTCAGACTTTTATTGTCTTTTTTTATCTTTATCTCAGCCTTTTCTGATCTTAACAATTTTGAGGGACAGTGGTCAGAGTTTGTAGAATTTTATCTCAATCTGAATGTGTCAGATATTTTTCTCATGCTTATGTGGAGCTGAGTATCTGAGAAGAATTTCACAGAGGTGACATGGGCCTTCTCATCACAGTGTATCTGGGTATGTGACACCCCCATGGCATCCCTGGAGATGTGATCCTGCATCACTTGGTTAAGGTGGTGTCTTCCAGATTTCTCCATCAGAAAATGTTTATTTTTGCCCTTTCTGTACTCGATTCTTAGAAAGTGAATTGCTAAGTCCATGATATGTCTATAAATCTGTTTAATCTATAGGATGGAATCTGTAATTTTTCCTTGAAAATTATTTGTTGAGGAAAAACACCATTCTGTCTTATACTATTTCCTATGGTCTGATGCTGTTTTACACGTTCCCCTGCCCTCTGAATTTTCTATCCCCTGGCATCTGTATCTAGAAGCCTGATGTGATGCATGTTTGATAGCTTCAGCAGGACCATTTCGTGGGTGGGGGGCATGAACTTCTGTCAGGAGGAGGCTGGCATCTCTCCTGTCCATGCTCAATGCGCTGCTTTGATTCCAACAACAACACCTTAGGTTCCCTCAGAGTTTACCTTATCAAAGTACTTTTTTAGGGGCAGACAGTTCATTTTCCCGTCATCGCACATAGTATATTTCAGCAAAGCAAAGATTCCACCATGGTAAGAAACACCATTATTTTATGCACAATTAAGAAAAGAAAAAGACTGCCAATTAACTGAAGACATGATGCTTTCTTACTTTGTCAGTATAATTTTGAAGCAAGCTAAATACGGGTAGGAAAAATATTAATTGAGTTAGTATTTCCCATTTTGACTAACTCACAGCTTTAGTTTTCTCTCAGTTGAATCTCATTTGCTAGAAGTTAAGTGAAAGGCAGTGGGAGGCCTCTGATGACGGGTGCTGGCTGTGTTGGTGGTAGCCCATACAGCCTGGGCAAGGGTCTCATCCTCTTTGGGACACGGCTTTGACCCTTCCTGTAATTACCCCAGGGGAGTCAGCAATTTCTCTGTGCTCGTGGCCCTGCCTCGTGTGGGGTCTATTCTTTTACGTGCTTCTCAGTGGCAAAACGGCCCATTCTAATCCTCTGTCTTTAACATTCTCCCCTGAACCCCATAAACACTTGGTTATAGCTTTGCAAGAAAAGATAGAATTGTCATCATTCCTCTCCTGGCAAATATTTGCTACTCTACTACTACATGTGTGCTCCACTGCCCTATTTACAGGCCTCTCTGTGCCCACACCAACTTGTCGTTTCCATGTAGAATCATTTTGTAATCTTCCTGATGCTGTTTTATTTTTCTGATGCTATTTTAAATAGCAATTGAGCTCCATATCCTCAATTGAAGGTGATGCCAATGTGACTAGCTGTGGATAAGTGTGGACACGCACAGGCAGCACAGCCCCGTTAGAGCCACTCCACTGTGAGACGCTGCTCAGCTTCAGAGATGTTCAGAGTTTTAAAAATGTGCACCTTACAATCAATAAATACAGAGCTTCTTGTTGTGTTGCTGGCAAGAATCTCATTCTATTTATCTGGGTAACATCCCTACAGAACTTAGCTTTTGTGTTTCAAAAATATTGGTTGTCAGAATGAGGCCAGAAGTCAATCAAGGTATAATTATTGAGTACTTACCAGAAATAAGGTCTAGTTGCAATAAATATTTGAAAACCCAAAGCAATCGCTTTTCTTAAAATATTAATTTGATCAACCTCATTCTTACCTTCCTATTACATGTCTATCGCTGGTCTGAGCCAAGTTGAAATCTCTTGCTGCCATGTCAGTGAGCTTGTTTCTTTTCTACTTGAGTAATAAATATACCCGACTGGCTATTTTAGATTTGGGGAGTTACGTTCCCCAAAGAAGACTGGGCTTCTTTGAGGATCAGCTCTGTGTTCCTCTGTATTTCTTCTTCCTGCCCTTTCAGTGCCTCCCAAATCAGCCTTCTGAGGTCTTTGCCCCCGTGTGTGCTTGGTGTTTTTACATTTCTGGGTTTCTGACTCAGTGTCCTGTATGTGCCTCTGCCTTAAAGCAGCTTCTTCCCAGATGACCCTACAGAACACCCCTTTCCTGGGACCCTGGGATAGAAAGAGGTCTCTGGACCAAGGCATGTGGCCAACAGCCCATTCACCACCCCTTCTTGGTGGTTCAATACGTCCCATGGTGAGGAAGTTTGACTAACTCAAAGATTTTTCCAAACCTATCTCACCCTGAAGCCTTTTCCCATATTTTATTGATTCAGAGAACCTGTTTCTGAAATTGAGATGCGTTTTACAGCTGATAAGATAAGAACATGGTTTGTTCTTTTTTTCTTAGAGGTCTTTGCAACAGTGGGGTAAGCCATCGATGGTATTTGAGATTGAGGAGATTCAGTATTCATGGTACACCTGTGGCTATTCTTCAGCACCAGTGGCAAGAGTACACTATTAGGAAACTCAGCTGTCAGCTCTTCAAACCTCCGCTCTCCCTAGTTGATGGCTTCGTTCCGCAGTTTTAGGGATTCTTCAACTAAAACCACAGAACTCCCTGTCCTAGCCTTCTCTGCTTTAGATGATGACCCTGACATACCTTTAGGTAATGGGAGAAGGTTGAAGACGGCCATGCTGGCAGTCACTTTATACAAACTGAACATGTCCGTGGAATAATGGTATTTAAAGGATTTGGCATATACTTTCCACAAGGTTCCAAATTCACTCTAATCTGTTAAAAATATGTGGTGTATGGGCTGTTTTAAAACTAATGGCTCTTTTGCTCTTTCTCGTCTTGCAAGATGGCGGGTGAAAAAGTTGAGAAGCCGGTTTCTAAAGAGAAGAAACCTGTTAATAAAAAGAAGAGGCCTAAGGCCAAGAAGGGGATGCCCCACTGCAGCCAAAATCCTGTTCTTGTCAGAGGAATAGGCAGATGTTCCCGATCTGCCATGTATTCCAGAAAGGCAATGTATAAGAGGAAATACACAGTAGCTAAATCCAAGATTGAAAAGAAGAAGGTGAAGGTCCTTGCCACTGTTACAAAACCAGTTGGTGGGGACAAGAATGGTGGTACTCAGGTGGTTAAACTTCACAAAATGACTAGATACTATCCCACCAAAGATGTGCCTCGAAAGCTATTGAGTTATGGCAAAAAACAATTTAGTCAGCATATGAGGAAACTGCAATCTAGAAAAACACCTGGAACTGTTCTAATTATCCTCACTGGGCACCACACAGGCAAGAGAGTGGCTTTACTAAAGAAACTGAGCAGTGGCTTGCTACTTGTGACTGGACCTCTGTCCCTCAACTGAGTTCCTTTACGAAGGGCACACCAGAAATTTGTCATCGCCACCACCACAAAAATTGACATCAGTAATATTAAAATCCTGAAGCAACTTACTGATAGTCATTTCAAGAAGAAGAAGCTCCAGAAACCCAGATACCAGGAAGGTGAGATCTTCACCACAGAAAAAGAGAAATATGAAATAACAGAACAGCGCAAGGTTGATCAAAAAGCTGTGGACATGCAAATTTTATGGAAAATCAAGGCTATTCCTCAGCTCCAAGGCTACCTGCGATCCATGTTTGCTCTGACAAATGGCGCTTACCCTCATAAAATGGTGTTTTAAATTTTGTAAAAAGAACCTAATTAAATGGCTAATAGACTAAAAAAAGAAAAGAAAATTACAGATCAATATCACTAATGAATATTGATGTGAAAATATTCAACAAGATCCTAACAAGAATTCTGACATGAAGCTGAAAAAATCCAGCAAACAACAAACAAATTATACACCATGACCAAGTGGGTTTTATCCCAGAATCTCAAGGATGGTTCAACATACATAAATCTACAAATATAATTCATCACATAAACAAATTAAAAAACAAAGACCATATGAATCACTCAATTGATGCAAAAAAAGCTTTTGATAATATCCAGCATCCTTCATGAACAGAACTCTTAAGAAAATTGGTATAGAAGGGACATTTCTTAAACTAATAGAGACCATCTACAGCAAACCCACAGCCAATATCGCATTGAATGGAGTTAAATTGAAATCATTTCCACTCAGATCAGGAACCAGGCAAGGTTGCATTGTCTCCCCTGGTCTTTTACATTGTAATGGAAGTTTTAGCCATCACAATTAGGGAAGAAAATGTGATCAAGGGCATCCATATAAGGTCAGAAGAGATTAAACTTTAATTTTTTGCAGATGATATAGAAAACACCAGGGATTTGACTACAAAACTCCTAGACATGCTCAAGGAATACAGCAGGGTCTCAGGTTACAAAACCAACACTCATAAATCGGTAGCCTTTATATATACCAACAGCAGCCAAGCTGAAAAAACAGTCAAGAAATCTAATCCTTTCACAGTAGCACCAAAGAAGATGAAATATTTGAGACTTTACCTAACAAAGGATGTGAAAGATCTCTATAAAGAGAACTATGAAACTCTAAGGAAAGAAATAGCTGAAAATGTTAATAAATGGAAAAACATACCATGCTCCTGGCTGGGAAAAATAAACATTGTTAAAATGTCCATACTATCCAAAGCAATATATAATTTCAATGCAATTTCTATTAAAGCTCCACTGTCACATTTTAAAGATCTAGAAAAAATAATACTTCATTTTATATGGAATCAGAAAAAACCTCAAATAGCCAAGACATTACTCAGAAATAAAAACAAAGCAGGAGGAATCATGCTACCAGACCTCAGAATATACTATAAATCCATAGTGATCAAAACAGCATGGTACTGGCACAAAAACAGAGAGGTAGATGTATGGAACAGAATAGAGAGCCACAGATGAATCCAGCTACTTACCATTACCTGATCTTTGACAAACCAATTAAAAACATTGAGTGGAGAAAAGACTCCCTTTTAACAAATGGTGCTGGGCAAACTGGCTGGCAACCTGTAGAAGAATGAAACTGGACCCACACCTTTCACCATTAACTAAGATAGACTCTCACTGGATTAAAAATTTAAACTTAAGACATGAAAGTATCAAAATACTAGAAGAAAGTGTAGGAAAAACACTTGAAGAAATTGGCCTGGGTGGAAATCGTATGAGGAGGACTCCCCAGGCAGTTGAAGCAACATCAAAAATACACTATTGGGACCTCATCAAACTAAAAGCTTCTGCACAGCCAAGATCACAGTAAGTAAAGCAAGAAGACAGCCCTCAGAATGAGAGAAGATGTTTGCAGGTTATGTCTCCAACAAAGGTTTAATAATCAGAATGCAGAGAACTCAAACGTATTAGCAAGAAAAGAGCAAGTGATCCCATCACAGGATGGGCAAGGGACTTGAACAGAAACTTCTTAAGAAGACAGGCAGATGGCTTACAGGTATATGAAAAAATGCTCATCATCCTTAATCATTGGAGAAATGCAAATCAAAACTACTTTGAGATCTCACCTCATTCCAGTAAGATTAGCCCATATCACAAAATCCCAATACCAGAGATGCTGGCATGGATGTGGAGAAAAGGGAACACTTCTACACTGCTGGTGGGAATGCAAACTAATACATTCCTTTTGGAAAGATGTCTGGAGAACACTTAGAGAACTAAAAATAGATCTTCCATTTGATCCTACAATTCCTCTACTAGGTATATATCCAGAAGACCAAAAATCACACTACAACAAAGATATTTGTTCCAGAATGTTTATTGCAGCCCAATTCATAATTGCTAGGTCATGGAAGAAGCCCAAGTGCCCCTCAACCCACAAATCGATTAATAAATTGCATATGTACACCATGGAATACTATGTAGCCATTAAGAAAGATGGAGACTTTACCTCCATCATGTCTACATGGATGGAGCTGGAAAATATTCTTCTTAGCAAATTATCTCAAGAATGGAAGAAAAACTATCCAATGCACTCAGCCCTACTATGAAACTAATTTATAGCTTTCATCAAGCTATAACCCAATTATAGCCCAAGAATATGGGAAAAGGGAGAGGGAGGGGAGAGAAGGGGGAAGGATGGGTGGAGGGAGGGTGATTGGTGGGACCACACCTATGGTTCATCTTACAAGGGTACATGTGAATCTTTCTAAATGTAGAATATAAATGTCTTAAAACAGTAACTAAGAAAATGACATGAAGGCTATGTTAACCAGTTTGATGAAAATATTTCAGATTGTATATAGAACCATCACACTGTACCCCATGACTGCATTAATGTACACCGCTATGATTTAATTTTTTAAAAATAAATAAATAAATAAGCAACCCTGTCATCATATCATTCTTCAGAAAGAATAGGTATGATGACTTTTAAATGGCTACATTGTTTTCCAGATTGAGTAAACATTTCAATTGGAAGAGTAAATATTTTTAAATTGGGAGTGTGGCTAGCTCCTGTTTTTAGAGCATAAGGGTACAGATAGTGAACTGAATCTTGGATTGGTGGTACTACAAGGAGTATGTAATGAACTGGGCTAAGAGTCCTAAGACATGGCCCAGTCCTGAAAAGCCAAGGAAATTCCCAAAGTCTTTATCTTAGTAACAAAACCCACTGAAACAGAGGAGTGATTGGTGTGATGTACTTACCTCTGCTGTTGGTTTATCAGTGGTTCCCAAGATACCAGGCTTCCTGGAGCTTGTTGTAGAGGTTTTCAATGTTTTGAAGGATACCTTTTAAAGGTTAAAGAGAATTAAAATTCTTCATCTGACTACAGTTATCTTTTTCTATTCAACAGATACATAGTAGATAATGATTGATGTCCACAGGACATCATGTTGATAGCACACCTTCATCTATATTGACAACACAGCATTGTCCTATGAATATACAACCTGATAGAGTGGGCATCACTAGCTTAAGGCAGAATTTCTCATAAATTTTGCCTCAGGCCTTAGCAAAATTTAGTTAGAAAGATATGAGCATTGTCTTAAAAAATACTCCCTCCACAGTCTCAATGCTACTTTTAACAAGAGTCATCTTCTTCCTGAAGTATCTTTATGAGACCTTCCAAAAGGAGGCTGCTGTCATTGAATGCCAGAGACAGCTTTGAAGAGGAGAAAGTGTGCAGTCAGGCTGGGGAACCCTGCACAAATATTGTCTCTTCATAACTGGAAGTGGAAGATAGGCAGTGAGTGGTGATAGAAAGAAAGCAGTAAATATGATATAAATAGTTTCACAGAATATGATTTATATTTTGGTAAGTCTGTTTATCTGCTATAATGCCCAAATTTTCCTTTTAGAGAAACTGTGATACTGATAATAGCAGTATTTACTCAAAAGATATTAAATACCCAATAACATTTGGTGATACTTATTCAAATACAGATTGAGCATCTCTAATCCACAATCCAAAATCTGAATACTCCAAAATCCATGACACCATCCAATGGGTGCCTGAGCTAGTGACAGCTTTCTTATAGGTTGATGTTCATGAACTTTGTTTCTTGCACAAAATGATTAAAAATACTGTATAAAATTACCTCTAGGCTATGAGGTATATATGAAATGTAAGTGGATTTCATGTTTATTCTGCGGTCTTATCTCCAAGATACCTTATTATGTCTATGAAAATACCCTAAAATCTGAAAAACAAAAAAGTGAAATCTGAAACACTTCTGGTCCCAAGCATTTCAGATAAGGGCTACTCAACCTGTATTGCTTTATCTATCCACATTATATAAAGTCACTGAAAAAACTAGTCTGCTGGTAGAGTCTTTTGTACTGTTTTTTGCAGCTTAGGTTCTATCTTGAGGCTTTCTTAAGGATGTCATCAGCATTCATAGGAGTGTGGTTCTGGGATGACTTAAAGCTCTTCTCTTGAAGGATTTTTCCTGTGGCACTCACAGAGGGATGTGCTGTCTTCTGACAAGTTCAATTCCATCACGTATTTCAGGTTTGCTGGCCTGGTACTCAGCATATTTCTGCAGAACCCCGTAATAATAGCAGTAAAGCCTGTGTGGCTGGAGGAGGTCCCTAGCAGTCAACTGCCCTTCTTTGGCAATCTTCTTGGCTTCTTTGTCATTTTCCTTGGCCCATCTCACTTTCTCTAGTAAATCACTAAGATTTATTTTAATCAGAACATAACGTTTCCAAGGCTTTAGTGCCATGTAGAAATGTTCATAATATGGTGAGTCCTGTTTTAAAACTAGACTGTCCCCCAATATGAGATATGGGTATCTGTAAGCAGCCATAGTCCCGTCCACATTGATATTTATACTTAAAGAAATCAAAGAAACCTGTCAATTTGGCTTTTCCAAGCTCCTTTTTTTCTCTTGGAAAAAGAGATATCCTGTAATTCCTGCATCTAGGAGCTGTGACTTTTCTTTGGATAGTTGTACCAAATGGAGCCTTTCCTCTTGGCTATCTCTACCTCTGAAGAAAGCTTTCTCTGTTTTATTGATCCAGGACAGACCTGTATTTCCCTGAATAGAGAGAAGATCATTTTCAGCCCCCCTCATTGCTTCCAGTGTGAAATGGGTGATGTCATACGTTGGAAGGATAATGTCCCTTGAATCCAGAGAGCCACACCATAAAATGATAGGCACAGGGCTGAGGGTTTCATTGACTTTTTGATGCTCCAAGGGCCAATCTCCAAGATTAATATAAAATTCTAAGTCTGGAAGAAAGACCTTTCTTGCCAGTGAGAGCAAAATCTCATCAGAGAACATTTTGAAGTCTGTGCATTTCCCTAAAGATCTCTTCTAAATGTGGTTATTGAGAATTGTGTAATGAACAGCTCATCCCCAAACCTTTTGGGGACTTCATTTAGCATCTGCTGGAGATTGATGCTGGGGAAGGAAGCAAAATCTTTTGCAATCTGTGGCTCCTTGGTTGGACAAGAAAGAATTTTCAGCCAAACCTGAGGATCCTCTTCCGTATTCATGGTATGCTGGCCCTTTCAAAATATAGGGAGACTGAGCCACATGTTCATCACCGTAAAAGCCTTCTATCTTCAGCCCTTCATTGACAGTCTCATACATCCTGTACCTTATCAAAACTGTTACATCATTCCTGTCCAAAAGTTTAGGAACATGAATTCGGACTAACTCTTTTGGAGAAAGAGATTGGATTATTAATTTCAATGATGTTTGACCTGGGGATGAGCAAGTGAAATTCTGGCCCTCTGAGTTGACCGCTTGCAGGTACAAATAGCGAACAGACAGAACAACGGCCGCCTGCAGCCCGGGCTGCCACACCAGCCTCCCCCATGCCTCAGGGGCCTCCGTGACCACAAGCAGGACGAGCTGCAGCAGCAGCAGCAGGGCCCACAGGAGGTGGCACATGGTTGGCAGGGCCGCCACCGTCTGGCTCCACTGTGGGATGGGGCCGGGGCTGAAGTTTTTAAATATGAAACGTCAGCTTATAAAACAATGCTATTTGCTCAAGACAGTAGATCTTTATATTTCCTTCTCCAATCTTTCCCCCATTTATAAGTTCATTTCCATCATACATACAAGCACACATACATTTTCACTCTCAAGTAAGACATTTTTTGTGTTTGTTGATAAATTATGATTAAGAACTAGGTGTATACAGGGTGCTTTGTAAACATCAAAGTCACTTGGGTCCTTTTCTCCAAAACCTAAAATCAAACTATGCAACCAAAGATCCACTACCTTCCCACACGCTGTTCATAGGCTGCATACTGATGAAGGGCAGGGGAAAAGTCCTCATAACTGATGTTTAGGTGGGAAGGCAAAGAGATAATCTCGGTCAATCTGAGTGCCAGGGAAGATAGTCCAATGTGCTGTCCACAGAACCAAACTTCAATACTAAATCTGGATCAGGAAAACTGTCTAATATAGCTACATTCAAATCTGTGGGTCTCTTTTGCTGCTGGGCTACTAATTGGCAAAAATCCTGAGCAGCTTTCACAATATCTGCTTTTCTATCTTCTGGAGACAGCACCTTGACTGCTAAATGGCAATTTAAAACTTGATCATCTTTCTCATTACTATTTGTAAACTCTGGTGTGTATTTTGAATAATCTAAGCCCAGAAGTTCCTGCTTTTGTTTTAAAATTTCATCCATTAATCTGGAATTATTTCTTTTGAAAATACCTTAGTGGTCATAGGTAGACGCTAATGTAGGAGATGCCCACGGCCATACACCACATCACTAGGCTCCCAATGTCAGAGAAGCGGGGTTCTGCTCCTCCTCTGTGATCACCAGGCCCATGTACAACAGGCAGCTTCTTCAGGAAACAGCCATAGGCGTGCTAGCACAGCTAGGGGTGGGCAGCAAACGGGCCCAGGCCCCAGTGTGGGTGCTGGTGGTGACGGGGGTTTCTGCTGATGGCCAGGGGCTTGTGGAGCATGAAGTGCAGTGGCATTAGGACCCCAGGAGAGGCAGATGGCACCACAGGATCCAGTTCCAGATACCAAATCAAATGCAAAGCGAGGAGTCAGCGTGCTGTGCAGGCAGAGCAGTGATTGCAGCATCCGCCACACCAGGTCTTACAGCCAAGTCACATTTTGTGGAGCTCTGGAGCCCTCACTTCCTCATGCCCATACCAGCAGGACAGAAGTCATCCTATACCCCCTGCAGCCAGTGCAGGCCATAGCTCTGTGTTCCCCACCCCAGTACTGGAACACCTTTCCACTGCCAATAACTTGCCTCACTACCACCATCTTCCTCCTCCTTTGGCAGCCATGTCAATTCGTCCCCTTTGAAAAGAAGTATGGAGAAACCTCAAGGAACTCAAATTAGACCTCCCATTTGATCCTGCAATCCCATTACTAGGCATCTACCCAGAAGGAAAAAAAAATCCTTTTATCTTAGGGACATTTGCACTAGACTGTTCATCATAGCTAAATTTACAATCACCAAAATGTGAAAAACAGCCTAAATGCCCACCAACCCAGGAATGGATTAACAAGCTGTGGTATATGTAAACCATGGAATACTATTCAGCCATTAAAAAAGATGGAGACTTTACATCTTTTGTGTTAACCTGGATGGAGGTGGAACACATTCTTCTTAGTAAATCATCACAAGAATGGAGAAGCAAAAATCCCAAGTACTCAATTCTAATATGAAGCCAGTAGATGATCTAATACATACCCATATAAGAGAAAACTTCCAAGCAATTCAAGGTGGGAGGTAGGGGAACAAGGGAGCGGGGAAAGGGGAGGAGGGAGGGGGATAGGAGTGCTACCTTTTAAGGGGCACAACATTATGGTGTATGGCACACCTCTTGTGGGCTGGACTTTTCCCAACAAATTCAAACAGTGTAATCTAATTCTTTGTATCCTCAATTAACCTGAAACAATAAAAAATGAGTAAAAAATGTTAGAATAAAATTTTATAGAACTTTGGAACACAATCAAAGATACCCATTAAGTGAGCAAATGTCAATCAAGGGAAAGGTGGCAAACACAGTGGGAGAGAGAGCTCTGTGCTATTGTAGCTTTAGTTTTATCCCACCCCACTCCCTGGTATAGTGATAGTCTTGAAGATGACAGCCTGCATTCTAGTAACCTGTAGGTTACTGGTTCTCAAGAAAACAAAGAAAATCCTATTCCTAAATAATTGTGTTTGTTGCATTGACTTACCCTGGAGTTCCCAGAAGTATAAATGTTTGCCTTTGTCTCTCCTAACTCAGAACTGTTACAAAGTGGACAATAGCTAAGCAGAGAAAGCAGTTAGAAAACACAGAAAGCTGATAGAATAAGCCACTGCTTCCTGGGGCAAAACATGACATTGGCACAAACAATACACACATTGAAAACCTGGGAGGAAAATCTGCAGAAAGAGTCACTTTGGTCAAAGAAGGGCTTTAAAGAGCTCCCACATATAAAGGGAAATCTAGACAGTCAAATGAATGTTCAGGGAAGATGCATACTAAGAAAAAGCATAGAAGGACCCAAGTGTTTGCCTCCGGTTCATTTTTAGGCTCAATAAAAGCAGGAAGCAAAGACTAAGGCAGAGTTGTAAACAGTGTGACTAAGCACTGAAAGAGTGCCCAAACACAGATCCAATATGCAAAGACAGGGAATGCATTTTTTTGTTTCCTTTTGTTTCTTTTATTGCTTTTGTTCTTTCTTTGATCTCATCTGGAAATGTTTCTTATATTATTTTTTTCTTCAAGCATTTATGAAAATCTTTGTCAAACGTTTAGCTGACTGCAAGATAAAGGAGACAAATAAAATAGGTGTTTTTTGTTAAATAGCTTAAAAAAGTCACTAAACAAACTACTATGAAGGACAGCAAGAATAGTAAACTCTGAGGATGGGGGATATCTAATTTTCAAAGGCACCACATAATCATATTAAGAACAACTAATTTTCTTTTTTTATTTTTTGAGACAGAGTCTCACTCACTATGTCACCCTCAGTAGAGTGCAACGGCATCACAGCTCACAGCAGCGTCAAACTCTTGGGCTTAAGTGATTCTCTTGCCTCAGCCTCACCAAGTAGCTGGAACTACAGGCACCCACCACAACACCCGGCTATTTTTTGTTGCAGTTGTCATTGTTCTTTAGCTAGCCCAGGTGGGGTTTGAACCCACCAGCCTGGGTGTATGTGACCAGCGCCTTACCCACTAAGCTACAGGCACTGCCAAGAACAACTAATTTTTAACATTGACAACAAAATATGAGGCATACAATGTATAGCCTATCACAGAGTTTTTAAAAAAAAAAATGAATAGAAACTGTCCCTGGGAAGAAAAAATATTGGACTTAATAAACTGCAACCTTAAATATACTCTAAAATATGATCAAAAGATAAAGGAAACCATGGAAAAGAACTAAAGGAAACAAAAAGAGAAATGTCTCACCAAATAGATATCAATAAAGATAGAAATTATTTGTTAATTCTGAAGATAAAAATAAATAATAGTAGTAATAGTAATTGAAATGAAATGTTTACTAGAGGTTTTCTAAAGCACATTGGGAGGGGTGCAGAGCAAGATGGCCAACAGGTACCAGCCTCCAACAGAAGCTCCCGTCCAGAGGGAAAGATAAAGTCCAGAAAATACCCAACAAAGTTGAAGACTAAGAGCCCAGCTGAAAGAGAAGAATGATATCTGCAGGACAACTCTGCTAAGGCAAGTTGTGACTCCTAGAAAGCAATCTACAGGTACATAATACATCCCAAAGGAAGGGTGTCCATCCCCTCCCCCAAGAAAGTTGTGTTTTTTCTCATTATCTGCTCCCGTGAGTTCCCTACAGGTGAGCGGTGAACTGACGACTTATTGTCTCACCCCACATGTGAGAGCTACAGAAAGAGGGGTCTACTCCCCTAGAAGGACCCTGAGACTCCAAACATCCTCTAGCCAGGCAGAAAAATCAAACTAACATTTCACTGCCATTTTGAATTCCCCGCCCCCCCTTCCCCCCCTGCCTGCCCCGTGAGCGGCGGCCCAAGAAGAGCGTCCCCCCACCCCTGCGGGACCAAGTACACTGCCCTGACCCTACAGCTGGAGAACTGCTTGAGCTGCATGTTCTTCACGTGGCTACGGCTCGGCCGCTGCCCCCGGGGACCCCAGCGGGGCATGCTGAGGACTGTTTGACCCGCACATCCCCTGCAGCTGCTGCCTCTTGGCCACCACCTCCAGGCACCCAAGCAGGGCATACCAAGGAGTGTTTGACCTGAGAGTCCCCTGCATGGCTGCCACTGCTTGGCCACCACCCCCAGGCACCAGAGTGGAGTGTGCCCAGAACTGTTTGACCTGTGCATCCCCCCGCAGCTGGTGCAGCTTGGCTGCCACCCCCTGGGCACACAAGCGGGACCCCGAGGACTGTTTGACCCATGCATCCCCTGCATGGCTGCGACTGCTGGGCTGCCAACCCTAGCACCTGAGCGGGGTGCCCCAGGACTGATCAACACATGCGTTCCTGGCATCCCAGGCCTGGTGGCCCAAGAACTACAAGAAGACAGTCAGTTGAGAGGGAATCACACAGGCGTGGTGGTACCTGGAGGTGAAGAGCAACAGCCACAGCAGATAGAATAATAAGGCTCACACATGCCTGAGCCTTTTCTAGACAGACACACCCTATCTCTCCTAGCAACCAGAGGAAGCTCGCATCTTCTCCACTGGCAGCCAGAGCTGAATGGTTTTGGGACGGTCTCCAAATGGTGAAAATTCACCATGGGGCAGAATCAGTGGAAAAACTCTGGTAACGAGAATAATCAGAGTAGATCAAGTCCCGCAAGGAAGGATGGGGCAGAAGCAATTGAAGATCCCATCTGCAAACAGATGGCTGAGATGACAAAAATCAAGTTCAGAATTTGAGTAGCAAATCAGATTAACAGATTGGAGGAAAGGAGGGAATTAGAATTTCAAGAAATGATTGAAAAGATATCTCAAGAAATTATTCAAAAGATGTCTCAAGAATTCAATGATTTCAAATATAAAAGGACCAAAGATTTTGAAACATTGAGGCAAGAGTTTGAAGCCCTCAAAGATCTGAAAAATATGGTAGACTGCCTCAGTAACAGAATGAAACAAGCAGAAAAATGGATCTCTGACATTGAAGACAAAGCTTTTGAACAAGCCCAAGAGCTCAAAAATGAAAATAAATGGAGAGCAAGAGGATCTTTCTCTCAGAGAGCTCTGGGATAATTCAAAGAAAACTAATATTCACCTTATAGGAATCCTTGAAGGCGACGAAGTTGCTTCACAAAACACAGAGGCTCTTCTTCATGAAATTATGAAAGAGAACTTTCCAGACATGCCAAGAGATTCTGAAATTCAGATAGCAGATAGTTTCAGAACACCAGCATGACTCAACCTGAACAAGACATCCCCCAGGTACATCATAATTAACTTCACTAAAGTTAATATGAAAGAGAAAATTCTGAAAGCAGTTAGACGTAAGAAAACCATAACCTACAGGGGGAAGAGTATTCGAATGACTGTAGATCTCTCTGCTGAAATCTTTCAGCCTAGATGAGGATAGTCAT
>CAUYQV010077501.1:0-13792 GCA_963574575.1 Galagoides demidoff
GATGGCTGCAACCAAAGGGTGGCTGGGCGTTGTGGCAGGCGCCTGTGGTCCCAGCTACTTGGGAGGTGGAGGCAGGAGACTTGCTTGAGCCCAGGAGTTGGAGGTTGTTATGAGCTGTGATGCCATGGCACTCTACCCAGGGGGATAGCTTGAGGCTCCGTCTCAAAAAAAAAAAAAAAAAAGCAGGAGGAGAGGAAAAGAGGGATGAAAGTATAGGTAAGATTCCCAGGGACTGGGAACAGTGGCTTATGCCTGTAATCCCAATCTGGGAGGCCAAGATGGGAGGATCGCTTGAGCAACATAGTGAGACCCTGTCTCTTTAAAAATATAATATATATATTAAAAAAAAGAAATATATAATCTATATATTAGCTGGGCATGGTGGCATGGACCTATAGTCTCAGCTACTCGGGAGACTGAGGCGGGAGGATCACTTAAACAGGAGTTTCAGGTTGTGATGAGCTATGATGATATCACTGCACTCTAGCCCAGGCAACAGAGCAAGACTGTGCATAATAATAATAATAAAAAAAAAATTCCATCAGGGCCCCCCAAGACAGCCCTCAGAGGCACCAGCACAGAAGCCTCCTGTCCCTCACCTAGAAGATTCTGCACCTGAAAATGCACATCTCCCAGCCAAGGGCATGGGGTTAAGCTACAGTTAGGATTCCAGGACAGTGATTACAGATCACAGCTGACCTGTTTTCCCTTGGACAATCTCTGCCCTGCCTTAACAAAGCTGTTCTAACAGGGGGCTCTATGTTTTATCACCAGGAAACGCCCGGAGGTGGTGACAGTGACCAGCTGGAAGGCACCGGTTGTGTGGGAAGGCACTTACAACAGCGCCATCTTAGAAAATTATTATGCCAAGCAGAAAATTACCGTGGGGTTGACAGTTTTTGCAATCGGAAAGTAGGTGTCACTGATAAAACTGTCGTTGACATTTTCCTGTTCCACTGCAAAATGTTTGTGAGGGAACCCCTGGACTGGGGGAGGCTGTCCATGACTTATCTGAGTTATTAGATAGGCTACTGTTTAAGAGGGATCATTTCGGTCTCCTTTCTACTGAGGCCCCAAAAGCCTGGGAGCAAAACAATAGTAGGTGAAGGCAGCCATTCCTGCCTCAAAGTGATGGTCTTGCACTGCAGGCAAAAATCCCCACTACACCCAGAGGCCAGAGTCAGCAGGAAACCTACAACCACCGCCTTCCTGACCTCCGTGGCTCCCTTTGGAAATTCCACAAGTGCCAACCACTAGAAGCTCCAGGGGCATCATTCTTTCTGCTACACTCTCAAGGCCCTGGCCCAAGGACAAAGGGATTTACTGCAAGATTTATGTACCTTGTACAAAGTGACCTAAGCACAGTGATTTTCCACGTTGGAACATAGATGAGCAATCTTCCATGGGTTCTTCGGGTCTTTTCTACCTCGCGCTTCTGGAGGATTAGGCCCTGGGAGATGTAGCTGGTCAGGACTTCCTCTTCCAAAGGTTGCCTAGGTTTCTAGTTTGGGTTTCCATCTCCTTTTTCAGAACATTTGATGGAAGAAAACCACTGCAGTCATTCTTATTTGAAAGTCCTCGCTATAATATTAGTTGTTAAATAGAACCCATTTTTTGCTTTTATGGAAAGTTTTTCAGTTTGTTTTTCCCCAAAAACAAAACAGAAAATTTGTTTTGTTTTGTTTTTGTCCTGTCTTCTGGGCCTTTCCACTTGTATCTCTTTTGAAAAAGCCTCATAGAAAGTTGACTCCTTTGCCTTATACAAAGAGAGTTGAGCTTGGACTTTGTCAAGGTAGGACCTACAAGAGAGCTCTGTGAAGATCTGATAGTCTCCAAAGATACCCTGCCCTAGCCCAGAGCCCAGGAGTCATCACTGATGCTGTCGTTAACAATACCACTTGTGTTCCATCGCTAAATGTGCTGATCCCAGGGGCCTCCGTGGCATCTCTAATAGAGAAGGGTAACAGTGGAGTTTTTACATTTTTTTACTAGAAGAATCTGCACTGTATGGGTTGGGAGCCAATGCTCGGCTCACATAATCCTTTGGTACAAAAGGGGATAAGCCAGCCACGTTGCAGATTGATTTGATCCTGGTGTTTCCAAAAAGAACAGGATGTTGCCCACTGCCCACAATGGCTCCAGCCATCCAACTGCAGCTCTGCAGAACTAAACTATAAATTGGACATCCTGGTGAAAGCTCTGTGCTCTCAGCTCTGAGGCCAGAGAGGACTGTTTGTACTCAGCAGCAATAAATCTCTACAAGTGAATTTGGACTTTAGGAGGTGTGATGTCTGGGTTGTTTTCAAGCAACAATGCATGGAGCCAACTACTGTGCTTTAATCTCTGAACAATGTTAAACCTCACAATGACGCTCCTCTGCCCCCCCCCCCAGTATTATGTTCCAAGATTCAGAGCACAATAGGCTTTTCTTAAAGTCCAGAGTATTATCATATCCATATCAAATTCGTATTGTTCAGGTATTTTCCCTCCTTTTAAAGAATCATTACTGTAAACACTGGATTTCCAGTTGCCAATATTAAAAGCACATTTTATTTTGGTAGCAAAGAAAAGAGATCCAAACATTAACAAAAAGTGGTAAGAAGTACCAGTCATTCTTACAAAACATCATGATTGACCGGTAGTGTGGTCAATAATTAATTTAGTCTCTATTCACTGCACCTGAGTTTTAGTTTGGATGAGTTGTATTAAGCCATGTGATTTCTTTTTATTTTTCCCTGTAATCTCCATAGCATGGCTTTATAAGACAGTCTGTAATTTGGACTTGCAGAAGACATCATTATAATGGTTTTCAAACGAATAGATAAATAGTTAAAATACTGCTATGCACCTAGTAGAATGGCTAAGATTCTGAACACTGATAATAGCAAATGCTGACAAGAATATGGAGCAACAGGAACTCTCATCCATTGCTGGTGGGCAGGCACAATGGTAACAGCCATTCTGGAAGACAATTGGGCAGTTTCTTACAAAACTAAACATATTCTTACCTTATGATCCAGCGACCATGCCCCTTGGTTAAATTAGTTAAAAACTTAGGTCCACACAAAAATCTGCACTTCGATGTTTATAGAAGTGTTATTCATCATTGCCAATGCTTAATTGCCAAGATGTCCTTCACCAGGTAAATGAAAAAATAAACTGTGGTACAATGGGATATTATTCAATACTAGAAACAAATCAGCTACCAAGCCATGAAAAGACATGAAGAAATCTCAAATGTATATTACTACGTGGAAGAGGCCAGACTGAACATGCTGCACACTGCATGCTTCTCACTCTGTGTCATTCTGGAAAATGCAGAGGCTGTAAAAGATCAGTGGCTGTGAGGGGTTGTGAGGGAAGGAAGGATGAATAAGCAGAGCACAGAGGGTTTTAGGACATGGACACTATTCTGTATGATACTATAATGCTGGATTTATACCATTACACATTTATTGAAACCCAGATAATGTACAACACCAAGAGCGAACCCTGCTGTAAAAAATGGACTTTGGCTAATAGTGACCTATCCGTGTAGGTTCATCAGCTGTAACCAAAGTACCACTTGGGTTCAGGAATATCGATGGTGGGAAATGCAAGAGTGGGAGCAAGAAGTTAACTCTCTATACTTTCAATTGTGCTACAAAACTAAAATTTCTTTTAAAAGTGTCTTTTTGTAAGACAAAATATTGTTAAAATAAGGTCAAATCAAAGGTTGTTTACTGTAGGATTTGCCTGGATTTTATAATGATGGTGTGTAAATAATGGATTGGTATTTTGGGTAACTACTGGGAGGCTCACAGGATGATTGTGTCACTTGAAAGGGGAGCTGTGTCCCGTAACCCTTTCTCCATATCACAGAGGAGGATAAGAGAACGCTGCTGTTTGGGCTGAATGCATCCCTGGTGGAGCCAAGGGTCACGCATCACTCTTATGTCTGGTCCAGTGGTAACAACAGTAGGGATATGTTGGGGTTTTTGAGGGAGGCTCAAAGAACCCTCTTTGACTGGCCAAAGTCTGAACCAATCCATAAATAAAACAAAGGGGCGAGTAAGGAAGATGGTAATAAATATCAACTTCGTTACAGTTAAAGCTAATACGGACTATGGCTTATATCTGTGGGTGCTGGGCCCCCTAAATATTGAACAACAGAATTAGAAAGACTTAGGCGCCCAGGCACCTACAACATTAGAACTATAGGGCTTTGGATGCAGGAACAGAGCTTGTACCTCTAAGCGTCCTGCAAGGCCCAGAGCAGTGGAGAACACATACTCTTAGATTTGCTGGTATCCAGACAGCGTGATTACAATAGCGTGGGGTCTCCTTCAGGAATCCCAGAAGTTCAGTGTTTCCTTTCTTCTTCGTTTCAGATACCTTGAGTATTACTTGGAGGAGTTCATAGCCTCTGCCGACAGGTACTTCATGGTTGGCCACAAAGTCATATTTTACATCATGGTGAATAATGTCTCCAGGATGCCTCTGTTAGAGCTGGGTCCTCTGCGTTCCTTTGAAGTGTTTGAGATCAAGCCTGAGAAGAGGTGGCAGGACATCAGTATGATGCGCATGAAGATCATCGGGGAGCACATTTTGACCCACATCCAGCATGAGGTTGACTTCCTCTTCTGCATGGACGTGGACCAGGTCTTCCAAGACAATTTCGGGGTCGAGACCTTGGGCGAGTCAGTGGCTCAGCTGCAGGCCTGGTGGTACAAGGCGGATCCTAATGAATTTACCTATGAGAGGCGTGAAAAGTCCGCAGCATACATCCCATTCGGCCAGGGGGATTTTTATTACCACGCGGCTATTTTTGGAGGAACGCCCATTCGGGTTCTCAATATCACCCAGGAGTGCTTTAAGGGAATCCTCCAGGACAAGAAAAATGACATAGAAGCTAATTGGCATGATGAAAGCCATCTAAATAAGTATTTCCTTGTCAACAAACCATCTAAAATCTTATCCCCAGAATACTGCTGGGATTACCAAATAGGAATGCCTTCAGATATTAAAATTGTCAAGATATCTTGGCAGACAAAAGAATATAATTTGGTTAGAAATAATGTCTGACTTTAAATTGTGCCAGTATTTTTCTCCGAAAAGTAACACTTAATTTTAACTTAATAAAAAATACTAACAAAAAAGCAAGATGACAAACACATACTATTCCTCCTTGTAACTTTGAGCCTTGTAATATGGGTGAGTGAAATGTATGATAATTATATGTAAATTCCCAGTGATTTCTCATCTATTCTGGGTTTGGGGGAAATACTATCAGCTGAATCAAAAAGAACCCATGATAGGAAAAGAAAAAGGCAGAAACTACATTTGCCATAAAACATGCTGGAGAAAAAGGGAAGTGTTGGCAACAAGGTATGGTATGGGGGTGTCCCCTTGATTTCAAGTTCTTTCTGTTTTTCAGGGGTCTAAAGCAACCTGGAGTTGCTTTACAGCAGGAAAACTCTCAAGCCTCAAAAGGCTCCAACAATAGACACTTCAGGCCATTTCTAGTTCCTGTCTTTTGCTCATTCAGGATGTTGTTTGGCTTCCTCCATGTGAAAGATTGAGGGAAATTCCCAGTAGGTAATAGTGGGGGTTCCTGATTAGAGCTCCAGGGAACCCAAAGAAGCCAGTGGGTGCTCAGCGTGGAGTGAAACAAAGCTTCAATGTAAGTTTGCCATGATATAGCGTAGAGAGCGGAAGAGAAGAGCTGATCACTAAGGGGCAGTGCCACCCAGGTGGGACACAGGGCACAGGGTTGGTGTTTAAATACATCATGGATGCAGGTACTGAATGGGAGGCAGTGGAGAGCAGGGACTTGCATGGAAGTCGCTTCGTGTTTTGTCCAAGTTGTATTCCGTCTATCAGACCTCTGCGATTTGTGTCTTCAGATCCTCGGTGAGGAGATGTAGATGGTGTCAGAGAAGGCAAAGGCCTGCAGTGGATTGGAAAGGCTTGTCCGGGATCTGTTTGCAGGACATGGGCTTCAGCAGAGGATAGTTGGTCATCAGATAGTTCCACCATTCAGCTAGTCTAAACCTCAGGGCTTCTCAGGCCATCATACCCCACCTTGGAGGGTTGATGTCAGGGAGTAGACTGGAGAAAAAGCCCTCTGTCGAGTAACCTGTTCCATTAACATGTGGACATGTAACAGGCAGATGGACCTGACAAAAAGGTTCATTGATTTTATAATGAGGGGTAGCAATGGGGTGTCCAATCATAACAGCTTACCATTCAAGAGAAGCTGTGAAATCCTACATATTATTGAAAGCAAGTTAATGTAAAGGAAGTTAAGAGGCAACATTTACATGGTCACAAATTTTTAAATTTTGCTTGTGTTCCAATTTGGGTCATTTTTCTCATTAAGCCTTTTATCTGAAAAGCCATGGTACTGGCTTGATGTACAGTGCAATGGGCTCCTTTGATAAAAAGAAACTTGTATTTTTCTCTATCATTTCACTGTGCCTCCTACTCTTCAGTTCTTGCCAAAATATCTCACATTCAACAACAACAAAAAAAAGAAAAATGGAATGATTTGGCTTTGAAAGAGTAGCCACACATCAGTTAAGAATTTCTCTATGACTCACGTGGTTTTGGACCCCATCAGCAGTTGAGAATTTAAAGGTTTCCCTCCTAAACCAAAGAAATGAGACAAGTTTAAAGAAAAGAGCTGGTGTTTGCTTTTGAGGGAATTTCTCGATTTTTTTCAGATTCACTTGAATTTCCATTCCCAGTGGACACATTTAAGGTCTCTTCTGGGTTTTCTTAAATGTTTTATAAAAATAAAATTCGTGATTTACAATTAAATAAATTATTTTCTCAGTATGTTTGGGTTTGGTCGTGGAGTGTGCATTTTCTCCTAAAGATGTTCACAATGGTCAATGATAGAATTTTAAGTTTAGACTCAGAAAAGTTCTCATGTTCTTCTGAAAGTGTGTCCACGATCACAAAGAGAACAGGCTTGAGAGTCTCCAACTTCTAAGTAACAAATGCTTCCGTGGAGCTTTCTGACACAAGGCACTGATAATTCACTGCCAGTGGAAGAATCATTAGGAGAACTGGCTTCTCCCTGAAGCTCAGGGTGGGGCACCAGGGCAGAGGAGGAAAACAAAGCAATAACCAAATCTGGGAGTTGTTAATCCTGAACTCTGGGGAATATATCTGGCCAAGGGGAAAGCCTGGATTTCTAGTAGGAATATTCATAATATAAACTTTAAAGGAGACCAGGCTGATCTACGAAGACGCCTTGAATATATAACAGGACATGATTCCCTCATGGTAGATTATTACTCTCATTTTATAAATGAGGAAAGTGAGGTTCAGAAAGGTTAAGCCACCTACTTAGTAAGTGGCTGAGCTGAGGTTCAAATCAGAGAAGAGCACAAGGACGGAGGTGTTAACACAGTACGCACTGAGGGCCACATTTCCTATCGCGGAGAGGGCAGCAACTAGGTATCTTTCCAGGCCTGTACCATCTCCCACTTTTTATGCATCAAACCTGCCCCCAAATGCATTAAATAAGTTAAAATGCACAATGCAAAAAACAAAAGGAAAGGTTATCATCCTTTACTTTGTACGTGGAAGGCTGATGTAAGCACTGTGGGCGTGCACTGAGCTATCGCCAGCAGATTGTGTAGGTGGAAGGGACAACCATGCCTCCGCCTTCCTCTCTTGGGCTTTTTCTCACTCATAACTGAAAATATCCCCCATTGAACCCCTCTAGGATTGTTAGTTCCTTAAAGGTGGGACCATAATCTGACTTTGCATTGAGTCCAGCACCTGCTACATCACCTATCTCAGAGGTACTGCTTCACAAATATTTACTAAAGGAATGAATTGACCCATGCATTAACATCCACTCAACATGGCCTCAGAATTCTTTTTCTTGGATAGGTGCCTGTAGCTCAGAGGCTAGGGCACCAGCCACATACACCAAAGCTGGCAGGTTTGAGCCTGGCCCAGGCCTGCTAAACAAAAATGACAACAGCAGCCAAAAAAACAGCTAAGCATTGTGACAGGCGCCTATAATCCCTACTTGGAAGGCTGAGGCAAGAGAATCACTTAAGCCCAAGACTTTGAGGTTGCTGTGAGCTGTGACAGTAGGCACTCTACTGAGGGCAACATAGTGAGACTCAGTCTAAAAAAAAAAGAATTGCTTTTCTTTAAAACAATAAATTTTTGATTGTGAACCGTGTTGTCTATTAAAAAGCAGATGTTCTGTATCTGGCACCTGGAACTTTTCCTCCTGTCGTACACAGAAGGAGAACTCAGGAGTTGCATCCTGGGCTTCAGGCTTAGGTTCCAACTCGGCATGCCATAACCTACTAAGTTCAGGGCTGTTTCAAGGTCAGCGAAGCATGGAATACATTTGCTTCATCAGCACGGAGCAGTGGTTCTCAGCCTGGGAATCACTCTCCTCCTCACTCCTCGGGGACATTTGACAATGGAATGTCTGGAGGCATTTTTGGTTGTCACAACTGGTGGAAGGGTATTAGCATCTCACAATTAGAGCCCAGGGACGCCGTGAAACATCCTGCAATGCACAGCACAGCACCCTCAACAAAGCATTATCTGGCTCAAAATGTCATCAGTACCAAGGTCGAGAAACCCTGGAGCAAAGCCCTCTTGGGCTTCATTGAGAAAGAAACACTGGGAACCAATAAGCATAACATCTGGTCACCTGTACCCTGGGAACTGTCCCTCAACAGTGGCAAGAGCTCTACTCACCTTGTCCTCTGTTAACATCCACAGCTCCAGATTTGTACTTATTTTGTAGAATGGTGTTGGCTATTCAGAGTTCTTTATTCCATACAACACAAAGAACTATTTTTTCAAGTTTTTCCAAGTATAGTATTGGTGGCTTGGTGCCTGTGGCTCAAGTGGCTGAGGCGCCAGCCACATACACCTGAGCTGGCGGCTTCCAATCCAGCCCAGGCCCGCCAAAGGACAATGACAGCTGTAACCAAAAAATAGCCGGGCATTGTGGTGGGCGCCTGTAGTCCCAGCTACTTGGGAGGTGGAGGCAGGAGAATCGCTTAAGTTGGAGGTGCTGTGAACAACAGCCCTCTACCCAGGGCGACAGCTTGAGACTCTGTCTCAAAAAAAAAAAAAAATCACAGTATAGTATTGGAGTATTTTAATGGATGGATTAATAAACTGTGGTATATGTATACTATGGAATACTATTCAGGCATATAAAGATGGAGACTTTGTAACTTTCTTATTTACGTGGAAGGATTTGGAGAATATCCTTCTAAGTAAGACATCACAGGAATGAAAAATCAAGCATCGCATGTACTTAATACTAAGTTGAAACCAGTAGATAAGCAACTATAGGCCCACGTGACAAAAAACACAACTAAATTCAGAAAGGAGGGGAAGGAGCTCTGTAAGTTCTCCCCTAATGGGGACGATGTGTACGGCACACTTCCCAGGTGAAGGACACAACTACAACTCTGACTTGACTTTACTAATGCAAACAATGGCATATAATCGTACGTACCCTCATATTAATCCCAAATAAAGAAAATCCCAACAAAAAACATTCATAAGTGACACAAAAGTAGTTCCTTACACTGGGCACCAGAGGGCAGAAATTTCCAAAGATAACGCTGTTATCCTAAGCAATTGCTGTGATTTAAAGCATCGTTTTCTGGAGCTAGTGAAGACCATGCCCATTTGGAGAAATGGATATTAATTTTGCATATGAGAGAAAACAGCTGTAAATATTTCAGGTGTGTAGCTGTGAAAAATCAGCCAAAATTAGAACAGACTTTTAATGAATTGGGGCTGTAACTGTTTAGAGTAAGAGGTGATTATGTACTTTAGTTAAAAAATTTTCTGGTTGCAAGGAGTAGAACCCGCTCCCCACCCACCCAGCCCCAGCTGTCTAAAACACAAAAGGAGTATGTTGGGAGACTACTGAAGAGTTCCAGTGAAGCAGAGTTGACAAGCGGGCAGTGGCATGTCAGAGCTTATGGGCAATTCCTCCCCACTCCCTGTTCAATGACATCATTGTACTAGCCTGAAACAGACCATGGGAGTATTTACACCAGAGTTAGCAAACAGGGCTCTTTTTCTTTTGCTTCCTTTTTTTTTTCTTCTTCTTCTTGTTTTAGAAGTCAGTTGTTAAAAATTTACCAACATATTACTACAGCCAGGCCATGAGCAAGAACAGGGAAGCAGGGAAGCTAAGGGGCCTCAATAGCTAAAAATTAGGAACTCCTCCCTAAAGTCTGCCATTAATATGACCCAGCTCCAGCTATCTCCAGTCTCAGAGTTTCTTCCCTCAGAGCTCTAAATTGCTAGAAAAAACACCCAAATGGCACAGCACCTCTCAACTCCTGCTCTCAGCCGCTGTGCTCCAGCTGGAGGCTTACTGGAGAGTGATTATGTTATAGGGAAGTTCTCAGAAGACAACGTACGGTTCTGAGACACCTTCTAAAAGTGTCTACATCTTTCCACTATGACTCGCAGGCTGCCAATCACTTCTTCATGTATCTAAAACCCAAAATGTTATAAACTACTCCAGCACGGCTCCCTCTCACTGAATGTCACAGCCTGCCTAGAATCTAGTTCTCCAGATAACAACCGTTTCTCCTTTGGCCCTTTAACTCATCTGTCTCTTCTGCAATTTGTGAAATAAATGGTAAATTTAGTGCATACCCCAACACACTACAGTCAATAGTGAAAGAAAGGGGGGGAATTATATTAACAGTAACTGCTATTTAAAAGAGGTAAATGATGGTTACCTGCTCAAAGGGCATTCTCTTGCTCTGGAATTAGTGAGCCTCTGCTGTAAGTTTTCCATCATGGCTATTTTTTTCAAATTCTTCCCCTCCTTTTCTCTTTTCACATGGGATGCTTAATATTGATTTATCTTTTCATTTCACTGACATTTTCCTGTACAGAGTTCAATCTGTTTGTAAATCCATCCAATAATTTTTTTATTCCAATCTTTATCCACCATCCCAGTCTACTTCAGACCCACTGAACTATGTAAGATACAGCTGGTCGTAAGGGTCATGGCAGGGTGACTTGCCTATAACCTGGGCCAGTCAAAGAGCTTTCTCTTGTCCTGGGCCCCACTGGAAGCTCACTGCTTTTACATTTATCAGATAAATGGAAGGCAGCTGCACACCCACATGTGTGGGATATTGACCTCAAAATCCAAAGACGCCCATAGATGCCTTTTTCTTAGTGGTAGTGACATGAAGCACTGGCTCTCAAACTTGGCTGTGTGTTACTGGAGCAGCTAATATTGATGCCTGGGGCCCAACTCAGAGGTTCTGATTCAACTGGCATGATGAAAAGCCTGGACATTGGGATTTTTACAAGTTCCCCAGGTGATAGCAATTTGCCCTGTGATTTCCTAGGTGCAGTCTTTTTTTTTTTTATTTTCTATTTTTTGTTTCAGGTTAAGGTGAGGGTACAATCAGGTCACAGTATTTATTAGGTAGAGTCTTTTCTTTGTATTTTGGGATTTGCTGAACTTCTTGGATCTGTAAACTTTACACCTTTCTTTTAAATCAAATTTTGGAAATTTTTGGCTATAATTTTCTTAAATTTTATTTTTGCTACATTTTCTCTCTATTTCTGGGAATCCAGTTACACTCATGTTAGATTGATTAATATTGTCTCCTAGGTCACTGAGGCTTTGTTTAGTTTATCAATCACTTCTCTTTTTCACATAGGATGCTTAATATTGATTTATCTTTCATTTCGCTGACATTTTGTTCTGCAGAGTTCAATCTGTTTCTAAATCCATCCAGTAATATTTTTATTCCAAATATAGAAGTTCTGAAAGTTCTAAAATGTTCATTGTTTTTATAGCTTCCATTGCTTTGCTAAGAATTCCTATCATTCATTATTATTGTTATTATTATTATTTTGGACAGAGTTTTTGTTTTGTTTTACAGTTTTCGGCTGAGGCTGGGTTTGAACCTACCACCTCCAGCATATGGGGCCAGCACTCTACTCCTTTGAGCCACAGGCACTGCCCTGGACAGAGTCTTACTCAGTATCTCTGGGTGGAGTGCTGTGGCATCATAGCTCATAGCAACCTCAAACTCCTAGGCTCAAGTGATTCTCCTGTATCAGGCTAACTACAGGAACCACCACAATGCCCCACTAGTTTTTCTATTTTTAGTAGAGATGGGGTCTCACTCTTGCTTATGCTGGTCTCGAACTCCTGAGCTCAAGCAATCTACTAGCCTTGGCCTCCCAGAGTGCTAGGATTACAGGCATGAGCCACCATGCCTGTCCTCATTCATTCATTGAGATAAAATTTTCTATTAAATTCTTAAATATTTTCATAATAGTGGCTTTAAAGTCCTTATTGATCACTTTCAACATCTGGATATAGTGGTTTCCTGGGTGGAATAGAATATTGACTGAAATGGTCCTAAGGAAAATTACTGGGGTCGTGGATATGTTCTGAGTTTTTTTGTTTTTGTGTTGGTTTTCTGTTGAGACAGTCTCACTCTATGGCCCAGGTAAAGTGCAGTGGCATCAACGTAGCTCACAGCAACCTCAAACCCCTAGGCCCAAGTGATTCTCCTGCCTCAGCCTCCTGAGTAGCTGGGACTACAGTGCACACCACCACACCTAGCTGAGTGTTCTTAATTTATACTTAAGTGGCTGTTATACTTACATATACATGTATAACAAATCCAATAAAATATGCAGCTAAATTCTGTCTTATTAATATTTCACATAAATTGTAATTCAATTTAAAATTCATTATAAAGCTTTTAAAACTCCCCAAAGGGAGCTTTCAAAAGAGGCCATACTCTAGTCACCTGGTAATGGCAAAGAGAAGCTACTGGCATATGCATTGCTATGAATGCAACTATCTAATTATTTCATCATCAAAAGAGAATCTGATGACATCATCATTCACAGAAGGCTGAAATAATAAACGCACAAACTAGAGAGTCATAGAACAATTACTGGGTATCTGACCAGTGATGTTTCAAGAATCTCAAAATGTCCTGCCTGAAAACTTCCCTTGTAAGATCCTCCACATGTCTTCTTAAACTACTATACCATAATGTTAAGACTCTCCGATGAAGAATCTATATGAGATTCATGTGTGATTTTTACAAAAACAAAAGGTAAGATGTTGTCCTTACTTTCAACCAAATCCACTTCCTTTTCTAGACATAGACAATTTAATAGTGCATAGATTAAATAACACAAAGGAGTTTTTAAACTTTAGGGCAAAAAATCCAAGGTCAGTGCAAAGATAGCCTAAAATTTACAGCTGAGCCTCTGGTCTGTTCTCTGAATCAATGTTATAGTCAAATGCTTTTGATAAGGGATATGTATTTTATGCTGCTATCAGTCTTATCATCTTTCTTGGAATGATCAACTTCATAATATCATGTAACTAAAAATAACATCTTACATTTCTTTTCTGCAGGTAAAACCCTTTGGAATTTAGAAAAGACCAGTGAAAGTTATGAAAGTTATCTCTTGCAACCTAATGTCCTAGGACTTTCTTCAAAGAAAAAAACTCAAATATAACCAAGCGCCACCACTGACTCATTCTATTTTCATATAGACATCTAAAGAGTAGCAGTATCTTAATTACTAGTCAGTATCTACTAAATCATCTAGTTTTTTTTTTTTTTTTTGAGACGGAGCCTCAAGGAATCCCCCTGGGTAGAGTGCCATGGCATCACAGCTCATAGCAACCTCCAACTCCTGGGCTCAAGCGAGTCTCCTGCCTCCGCCTCCCAAGTAGCTGGGACCACAGGCACCTGCCACAATGCCCGGCCATTTTTTGGTTGCAGCC
>CAUYQV010077505.1:0-17599 GCA_963574575.1 Galagoides demidoff
TCAGGATCTTGGGAAAAGTTTGTTATGCCCACAGTGCAGTGGTGCAGATTCTCACTCCCCTTCCAGATGTGGAATACGAAATGCCAGTTCCATATACCACAACTTATTAGAGCCCTAAAGAAGGATAGAGACTTTACCTCCTTCATGTTTACATGGATGGAACTAGAAAATGTTCTTCTCAGCAAAGTATCTCAAGAATGGAAGAAAAAGTATCCAATGTACACAGCCCTATTTTGAAACTAATTTATAGCTTTCATAGGAATGTTACAACCTAATTATAGCCTTAGAATATGGGGAGGGGGTGGGAGAGGCGAGGGGAGAGGGGGTTGATGGGGGAGGGAGGTTGATTGATGGGGTCACCTCTATGGTTTATTCTACAAGGGTACAAATGAATCTTTCTAAAAGCAGAGTATGAATGTCTTAACTCAATAACTGAGAAAATGACATGAAGGCTACGTTAACCAGTTTGATGAGAGTATTTCAAAATGTATATGAAAACAGCACACTGTACCCTGTGATTGCATTAATGTACACAGCTATCATTTAATAAAAAAAAATCTTAAAAAAAAAGAAAGGAACACCAGTTGCATCCTTTTCAAACAGATGACTGAAAACCAGAGCTGTCCACCCATGTAGACCATATTCCTCAAGAGAATAAAACAATCTGGGTAGAACTGGATTTGATAAAGGCCTCTAGAATGTAGAATTATTCCAGTATGTCTAGGACCTTTGATGAGGAGGAAACGTGATGTGTGTGTGATTATCTCAGATTCTGGATTAATAGCTTGGAGTCTTCAGGAAGAGGAATCACCTCCCTTCTGCAAGGTGAAAGACGCCGCCTCCTGAAAGAGCTCCTTCCACCTAACGGCAAGATCATACCAACAGAAATTCTGTTTCCAGGTCCACACTGACTAGTGTCTCATCTATTAAAATGTAAATAAGCAGGATCAATGAAGGGTTCACTACCTCGGGGGGTGGGGGGGAATCATTCAACTGGATAACTTTTTTGCTAATGTAAAATGAAATTCATCCACTCTGAGGCCAGTTAAAACAAGCCTTGTGAGGATCTTGGGAAGCAGGAAAACTTTGTATTTCATGTGTTGGGCAATGGTGAATCCCCGGACTTGCTTTTGTGAGAGTGAAAAATCATAGTTAAGAAAACTAGGTATAGGATTTGAATTCGACTATGACCCAATAACACATGAGCATGATCTCAGGCTCACCAGTCACTGACCTCTGCTATGTGACACACAAAGCTCCTTGCAGCTCTATTGTTTTTCCAAAAAGTTGTATTTTGTTTTATTTATTTTTTTCTTTCTTTCCTCCCTCCTTCTTTCTTTCCTTCCTTCCTTCCTTCTTTCTTTACTTCTTTTCTTCCTTTCAATAGACTTAGGGGCATATGAAATTTTTTTATTACATGAACAAATTGTATAGTAGTGAACTCTGGGCTTTTGGCATACCTGTTACCTAAATAGTGTCCACTATACCGAACAGGGACTTTGTTATCCCTCAGCCTTTTTCTTAATTTATAATGTTCTTTACATCTTAATATGACCATGCACAGCCACTGTTTTACCACCCACTTTTAGTGAAAACTTGTGGTGTTTGTTTTCCCATTCTTGGAATAGGCATTATTTTGTCCTTTTCATGGCTGAATAGTACTCCATGATATCTGAGTGTGTGTCTGTGTGTTTGTGTGTGTATATATATATATATGTATATATGTGTGTGTATATATACACATATATGTACAGTAGACCCACTCTAAGTTGACCACACAAGGGACTATAATGAACTGGCCAACATATGGAGGTGGTCAGCATAAGGAACTCAGCCCAATGTACATGTATGTCCAGGCTATGAAAATCAGGTGTTCTTAAGGAGGTGATCAGCGTAGGGAGGTAGTCAACTATGGAAGTTCTGCTGTAAACACACACACACACCCCCATATGTATCACTTCCTCACTTTTTAATAAGTCCTAGTGTGTCCACCTGTTAAAACTTGACAGTTGTCTACTTTGCTGGTCAGCCATCCTACCTAATTCTTGCCAGCACCAATCCTTGGGTTTAGCCACTGGACTCTTAGTCTACATAATTGTTTGTTCCCTATTTAGGGATGGACTATCAGGAACCATAGTGTTGTTGCTCCAACTAATTTCAAACATCATTTCCCTAGAATCTCAGAGTGCTTTAAATCCTGTCATTTATAACAGCCCAGTTTTATGGCTAAACTCTTTAGAGGGGTCTAGAGTCTGCAGATGAACTGTTTAGATTCAAACTGCCTCCAGAGCTTACTAGCTGTCTGACATAGGCAGTTATTTAACCAACTTCAGTTTATTGATTTACAAAGAGAGATTAATGGTGCCGCCTGCCTTAAAATATTAAATGAGATAATAACCCCTACACTTGATATCTCTTTAGTAGTTTTCTACCCATTGACCCCCCTCCTCCATCACGCTTTGGCACACAAATAGAGATATAAATCTGGGTTTTCTCTCACCTTGATTATTTTCAAGTGTTCATTTTTTTTAGGAACTAAATCAGGAATTTAATGATGGGATGGGATTATCATGGTAGGTTTCTCGAAAAGGCAGTCTCATTAAATAATGATGGATATGTGTCTTGTGAACTAAAGCTGGCAAGAGATAGTGGACAGTGCAATGACAAAGAGTAAACATTCTCTAACTACAGAGAAAGAAAGAAAAGCACAGGGGTAGAAATTAGTCAAGACACTGTGGGTAACAGGGAGGCAAAGAAGTGGGTAGTGTCATGTCAGCTTTCAGCTGCGACATTATGTACTTCAAGAAATGTTACTTGTACATTTCTCCCCTCAAGATGGGGGACTTGTCTGTAGCTAAAGCATCTTAGAAGCCAATTATACCAGTTTGGGAAGTGCGTTTTTCCAGTATATATTATTTCTTATTTTTATAGGAAAAAATTTATTAGAGAGAATTTTGAAAGGATAGAAAAGCACATTTGTGAATTTTATACCCTCTTCTTTCTCCGTTGTGACATTAATGATGGGAATATCTTTTGCTTCCTATCAATTCCTGTTCTAAGAGATAACTACTTCAATTTACTTGTCACTGTACTTACCCTTTTAGGCTACAAGCTCCCTGAATATGTAAAATGAGTTATGTTCAGGGTTGTTAAACTCAGGATTAAAGAAGGGAGTCTGCACAAAGATGAGATCTTTGGATCCTCTAAATATAAAATCCTACCAGGGAAAACTTTCAAATGTGTCAGTATTACATGTAACGGAGAAATAAAACACAACACAAAGAGATGTTGTGTTGCTATAGTAGGTAAAGACTTCTACCTATTAACAAAAATATTCATAATACTTGCTGCAGAACGGTAAGACAGGCTCTATTCAGGACTGTTGTCATAGGTGTAGGGACAATAGCAATGGGGTCAAGAGAGAATAGATTCTACTCCAAATGCAAGAAGAAAAAGTAGAGATGTATAACCAGGGGTTTGGGTTGGGGGGTCAGCGAATGAAAAGCAACTAAGAGAAAAAATCAGGTGTAAAGAAAAATTCTGTTAAAATTGACTGCACAGGGCAGATGGGGTGTCATCTGGAGGATGGCGGGCACAGGCCTCTGATTGGATATCCATAGTGATCGGATATTGAAGGTGAGAGATTCCAGCTAAACCAACTTAATGGGATTTTTTTCTAACACAGGACTCTTAAGGACATGTCCAAGGATGGGGCACACTTGAAAAAGAGCTCAGAGAATCTTTTTTTTTTTTTTTTTTTGGTTTTTAATGCTTTATTTATCTTTAAATATATATATACGTATTAGGGGATTAAACTTGAATATAAATTGCTGAGAATCTTGATTCAAGCTTGGTCCAAGAGAGGATGTTTGTCATCCCCCAAAGCATAATTACCAGAAAAGGGAGAATATATTTTTTTACTTGGAAAAAAAAAAAATGGGCTGGCACAATATAAGAAATTCTGACGTCACTTAGATTTTTAAAAATGACTGTGGGGAAACAAACTGAGGCTTCCCCATGATAGTGTGGCCAGCCTTTGTACAGCTCACCAGCAGGCAACCCCAGGGACAATGAAAATGGCATTTAACTATAGCAACAAACATCAGCATGCAGGTTGGCTGAACAAAGGAACCAGGAGAACAAGCTTCACAAATGATAAAAGCTCAGTATCTTGGCAACCTTTCCTGGTGGGTTATTTTTAAAAAATGGATAATATTGTGCACTATTTCTAATTTATTCAGCTGCTGACTGAGTGATAGCAACATCACACCCACGGACACTGCACGTCATCTGGATACTGTGTTTCTTAAATACAGCAATACTTACTTTATTTTTTCATATTTAGTTTTGCCGTGGTGGTGGTGGGGAAGCCTTAAGTGGCATTTAACTTGATTCCTTTCACTATGTTGCTTTACTGACACGTCAGTGCTCTTTGCTCATTAGTTTCTTTCTTTAATTTTGAGAAACATTTCTGGAGCTTAGTGTTTCTATTACAGAAATATTTTGGAAAATATGACTTCTGTGTTCCTTTTTCAGTCAGGAATATCTTTAAAAGAACACACTAGGGTTTAATTTGCTGGTCTCGAATTTTCTGTGAAATAGACTCGTTACGGCATGAAGACATAAATAAACAAAACATTACTGGAACACAAACACTGGAGAAAAAATTAAGCTCCTCAAACATTAGAAGCATTTGTGTGCCAGGCACTGTACTGGGTACTGGCTGTGTATGCAGAGATGAGTATGAGAAAGAGTGGATTCACAGGCCGGTTGCAAGTATTATAACGATCCCTTGTAATTTCCATACGTTAGATTGTTTACACCCCCACCACCCCCCAAAAGGGACTAGTTTAAAGTCTATGTGGGATTCATAACTAGCTGATTGTTAGGAAGAAATACTAAGTTTTGTTCAATGCTTACATTTCTGCTTCTCCTCCAAGGTTGGGGATTGGCAACATACAAAGTAGCTCAAGGGCAAATCCGGGGCCTCTGTGAAGCCCGTCTGCCTTCTGCTCCTCAAGTGCAACTTGTAGGTTGAATCTGGCCGTCTCACCGCAGATCTGTGAAAATCAGACCAGCGATTCTCGTGTGAGGTTACAACAGACACACAGCTTCCTAGTTTTCTTTATGTAGATTATTTTGCTGCTATAATCACCATCAAGAATATTATAATCTATATAATGAAACGTACATGTGGTGCTGTTTTGCTCATTCATCTTTTTTCTATATAATTTCTTTTTCTAGTTAGTTGTGCTTTATCTTACAAGGCCAAGCATAATAAATGTTGGTTAAATTCATACGGTATACATATACCACAATTTTATAGAGGGAGGGTTAGTCGGGGGACCACACCTATGGAGCAGATTCCAAGTACAAGAGTACAAGTTGCTATCAAGTGTAGAACACAAATGTCTTAATCCTGTAATTGGGTAAAGGAGGTGAAGGCTATGTTGATTAGTAGGATGTAAGCACTCCAATTTGTACAAATAATCAACACATTGAATCCCATCATGGCATAAATGTATTTATGATCTATGGACAAATGACTTAATAAATAAATAAATAAATAAAATGTTGGTTACATGTATGAATGAATAGGTGCATATTTCCCTCTTTCTCTCCCGGGGAGCTTGCCCACCTTTGCCTTCTGTCTTCTCTCATCTTCTTTTGATGAGTCTCCATAAACCCTGTCGTTGCAACTGAAAGTCACTGAGTCTCAATCTCCGCCACAGCTCAGTGGCTCTGAGTGCCTTCCGTTATGTGGCTGTTCTCCTCCTTTCTCTCATGTTTCTCATGCCAGGCAGAAGGCTATTTTGTTTGTTTTTGTTTGTTTTCATGTGTGAAAATATTCCATGTCATAGTGCTATCGAGCAACTATCTAGAGGGCTCTCATCTCCAAATTTTTCAAATTTGTTTTATGATTTCACTGTCTTTCCCCCACTTTCTGAGCATTTACCTAAAATGCTACTTTTGTTAAAATCTACAGAAGTGTTTTAGCACTGATGTGTATATGCATTACATAGATTACCCCATTGACTCTCATTACCTCAGGGGCTCTCTCTCTCCATCCTCCCATCCCGTTGTGTCACTAACTGCTGCTGGGGATAAATTCTGATACCCAGGGGGCTCTGAGACTTCCGAAGCTGGTACTTTCCTACTGTGCCTCAACACCTCTCCCAGTTTTTGCTAATTTCTGCTTTCATACAATTGATAGGCAAAAATAGTAACTGAGAAAACCCTTTGAGGTTGACCATTCCATCTCCACGTGTACAGATCCTGTTATTTACACCTGCTGTCCCATGAACTCTTTAAAATTTGTAGAGGAGGGAGCTGCGTGCAGTTGGGAGGAGCTGTGGCATGTCAACAACAACTGGCACCAAGAAGTACTTAATTATACACAGGCTCTCTGTTCCTGCGCTTTCCAAATCCTGTAGATGTCATTGGCATCTTCCCTGTCTCCAAAGCAAGCCCAACACTGCCAGGGGCCCAGCGCGCACTCCGATATCGTCCTTACAATCAGATCCGCCTTTGTCTCTTGTGATAGCACTGGGTTTTGCTGTCTCTTGCTTCAGCTTTCCCCGAGAACCTCTTTACAGATTTTAAATATCCTCGTTTTGGTTTTTACACTAGTCTCAGAGCGATGTTATCTGCACAAGCGACCTGGGCTTATTAACCTGTGATAGCATCTCTCTCTCTCTCTTTTTTTAATCACTCCCATGCGTCTCCTTTCAGATTTGTTATTTATTTTCTTTGGAGAGGATCCACAGGGCACACATGAAAATAAGGAACTATGGACTCGCTGCACTCTCTCCTCACCGTGATTTATTTCTCTCTCACCCCCTGAGTGTTTGAATGTGGGCCACTTTGATGTAGAACATCCTTGGTCATGTCAGCACCTCATCTGGCAAATGCTATTTGGGATCTAGATTTAAGGAAAGAAAATTATTTATGGCTAATCATCAAAGCCATAGTTTTGAATACGCTAATTAATAATTTTCCCACCTTTCTATTGTAGCCTGTTTGAGTATCCTCAGAAACTCACGATCAGCTATTTTTAGTTCTCTGGCATGTCACCTGCCCTGTGTGTCACACCTTCTTCAAAGCTCACCAGCCTCGGCAGGCAGGTGCCGACATAAGTCTCGTGAGCAGTATTCATAATGTTAGTGGTCTCCAGATTCTGAGGCTTTTTCCTCTCTCTTATAATATTATTAGTAATTTTCCTTTTACTGACCTTTTCACTTTTTATCCAGATGCCTTTGATCCCAAGGTTTTTCTTAGATTTTTCTTGAAGAGCTGAAAGATTCAGCAGAATACCATCACATGTCAAATCTCTCCTAAAACACCAAGTTTTACCTTAATCACTCTGCTCAATTTCTGAGTTGATGTATCTTCCGTAGAATAATTGCTAACCCTTTCATTAATTCCTTGCCATTGGCACACATCGCTTCTGTTTTATGTGACTTATAATTTTCTTTCTTCAAAGCCCTTCCCTCGATTCCTGATTTCTCTCCCTGTACCGTCTTACTGTCTGCATTTAACATTTTAGCCTCTGTGTCTGCACACATTTCTCTAACATTTCCTTTCTCCGTTTTACACTGACGATGTAGCCAGTTCTCTCACCTGAACTTCGACTTTTGCTATTTCAGCTTCAATTTCCTCCCTTTGTTTTTCTACCCTTGCTATCTCCAGAAAGTATTTCTGCGGCCTTATGGAATATTGACTTTCTCCTTGAAAGCCTCGTCTTTACTCAATCCCTTTCAAAATTATTCCTCACATCATTTTTCACTTTCCCTGTCCACTCTCTGACATTCTGAAAGGGCACCTGAGTGTCACTCCCTTAATCCCCTCATAAGTTCTTTCTGTTCTAACATCTCCCCATCTTTTTGCCGTTAATTCTTCTCGCTCTAAAATTGTCCTATAAAATTCTTCATAGTATTTTTTTTTTTCAAAGAAGAGATTACCTGCTATTGATTATAAGAGAAAGCAAGTGGGAGAATTTTCCAGAAGGTAAAGAACTGAAGCAGAGATGTAGTTTCTCAAGAACCCCTCTTGGCAACCTGGAATCATTCTGCCTGGCAAGGTTGTAGCCCACTCAAATACTCACGCACCTTTTGTTACAAGCTGGGCTTTGGAAGGCAAGTCAGACCTCACTTCTTTAGACAAGACCTGTAAGATAAAGCCTGAATCTGCTGCTCCAGAATCTTTAAGAGGTGTTTTTCTTAAATCACTGGACTCATTATCATCTCTCCCCTCTAGGTTCAGCAAACTTTAACTTCCTTTCTCCAGTGGACCAGGTCTGAGCCTCTCACACCTTGAAACTTCACACTGCTTCCTCTTCCTGGAACATTAAGTTCTCCCACCTCCACCTCCAATTACCTCCGGTTCAGAGACCTGCTCTTTCCAGCTCTGATTTCCCGAATGGGATACTTTTTATGTTTTCCCGGGACACTTTGTATTGATCCCATACACCTTTTATCACACCTTATTATGACTATCAGGCTCCTTGTGCCAGACTATACGTTTCTGAGGATCCAGAATCATCTCGGAGGCGTCTCCAGCATGGTGGGCTGGGGCACAGCCGGGAACAGGGCCAGCTCTGACTTTCACTGGTGTGTGGACTTTAGGGTCTCATCTCTCTGTGTCTCATTTCATCATCTGTAAATCAGGGATGTTGGTACTATTTGCCTCATAATGTTTTATTGGTGAGAATCAAGTACAATAGAAACTCCATAGTTGAAACCTCTGTACATTAGCCGCTCCCTTAAGTTTATCTGATTTTCACAGACTGAATATGCACGTACAGAGGTTCTACTATACTTAGAATTGCCCGTCTGACTCACAGTACTCTACTTATTTGAATAATAATAGTTACTATTATTATTGGTTACAGACACACTTCCAGGATCTCTAATGCTATCTGTCATACCATAGTGTTCAATCAATGTTTATAGAAAAATGAACTAATGAAAGAATGAATAATAATGAAAATAAACCTGGAAAACCCCAGGGACTCAACTACAAAACTCTTAGACATGATCAAGGAATACGGTAGCATCTCAGGATACAAAACCAATACTCACAAGTCAGCAGCTTTTATATATACCAATAACAGTCAAGCTGAAAAAACAGTCAAGGACTCTATTCCTTTTACAGTAGTGCCAAAGAAGATGAAATATTTGTAAATTTGCCTACCAAAGGACATGAAAGATCTCTATAAAGTGACTTATGACTCTCTGAGAAAAGAAATAGCTGAAGATGTTAACAAATGGAAAAGCATACCATGCGCATGGCTGGGAAGAATCAACATTGTTAAAATGTCCATACTACCCAAAGCAATACACAAATTTAATGCAATCCCTATCAAAGCACCACCACCACATCATATTTTAAAGATCTGGAAAAAAATAGTACTTCATTTTATATGGAACCAGAAAATACCTCGAATAGCCATAACATTACTCAGAAATAAAAACAAATCAGGAGGAATCATGCTACCAGACTTCAAACTATACTATAAATCTATGGTGATCAAAACAGCATGGTACTGGCACAAAAATAGAGAGGTAGATGTATGGAATATAATTGAGAACCAAGAGATGAACCCAGACCCTTTCATCATTTGATCTTTGATAGGCCTATCAAAAATATAAATTGGGGGAAAGATTCCCTATTTAACAAATGGTGCTAGAAGAATTGGCTGGTGACTTGTAGAAGACTGAAACTGGACCCACACCTTTCACCATTAACAAAAATTGACTCGCTGAATAAAACATTTAAACTTAAAACATGAAACTATAAAGATTCTTGGAGACAGTGCAGGAGAAACACTTGAAGAAATTGGCCTGGGAGAATACTTTATGAGGAGGACCCCCTGAGCAATTAAGGCAACACCAAATATATACATTACTGGGATCTGATGAAACTAAAAAGCTTCTGCACAGCCAAGAATACAGTAAGTAAAGCAAGCAGACAGCCTTCAGTATGGGAGAGGACATTTGCAGGTTATGTTTCTGACAAAAGTTTGATAACCAGAATCCACAGAGAACTCAAACTTATTAATAAGAAAAGAACAAGTAATCCCATTTCATTGTGGGCAAGGGACTTGAACAGAAGCTTCTCTGAAGAAGATAGGCACACAGCCTACAGACACATGAAAAAATGCTCATCATCTTTAATCATCAGAGAAATGCAAATCAAAATTACTTTGAGATATTATCTAACTCCAGTAAGAGTGGCCCACATAACAAAATCTCAAAACTACAGATGTTAGTGTGGATGTGGAGAAAAGGGAACACTTCTGCACTGCTGGTGGGAGTGCAAGCTAGTGCGTCCCTTTTGGAAAGAAGTATGGAGAATACTCAGGGATCTAAATGTAGACCTGCTGTTTGATCCTGCAATTCCTCTACTAGGTGTATATCCAAAAGACAAATAAATTACTTTATAACAAAGATATTTTCACCAGATTGTTCATTGCAGCTCAATTCACAATAGCCAAGTCATGGAAGAAGCCCAAGTGCCCATCGACCCATAAATGGATTAATAAATTGTGGTATATGTATACCATAGAATATTAGGCAGGCTTAAAAAAGATGGAGGCTTTACCTTTTTTTATGTTTACGTGGATGGAGTTGGAACATATCCTACTTAGTAAAGTATCTCAAGAATGGAGGAAAAAGTATCCAATGTCCTCAGTACTATTATAAAACCAATTTATAATCACTCATATTTTTATATGAAGGATAGATCACAACTATGGCGCAGGATGAGGGGGGATGGGAGGGATGGGGGAGGCCAGATGGAGGGAAGGTTAATGGTGGTATCACACCTATGGTGCATAATGCAAGGGTACATGTTAGATCTATTAAGTATAGAGTAGAAATGTCTTAACACAACAATTAAATGAGGTGAGGGGTACATTAACCAGTATGATGTAAGCATTACAAATTGTATATGAAATCAGCACATTGTGCCCCATAAATTCACTAATGTATACATGATCTACCTCTTTATGATTTAATAAAGAAAAAAAAATAAAGCACTTAGATAACGATCTGCCAACATCAGAAAATGTATAGAAGTCGAACACCTAAGAATGGGAATTTCCCAGACGCCAGACTGCTCTCTTTTTTTCCTCTCAAACTGGCAGATTGGTCTAGAAAGGAGTCGATTTTCCAGAGGAAACTTCAACTAAAAATAGCTGGGCCCTGATAATGAGTGTGTGCTGTAGAGGTAGCCTTTGTTATCTCCAGAAATTTCCTTTCTGGCCTCTTCCCAAATGACACTTGTGCCAAATTTCTCGGCTTTTGAGAAATTTCTGCTTTTGCCATGGCGTGATACGCAAAGGAAACTTTTCTCATCTTTCACTGGCTAAGTTCCTGACACCCAGATCCTGTCGACTCCACACTCCTGCCTCCTGTTTATTGAATTTGTTGGAGAATAATGCTAGCATGCCTATGCAAATAAACATCCTCTAATCCTCTGTTCCTCCAGATAATTTCCAGCTATTTGCTCGTAAGGCTCGTGTGTTGCCTCCGCCATTGTCTTCATCCCTGTCACAGCTCTGGAGAGGCAGCCAAAATCCTCTGGGCTAGTTGAATGCAGAAAAAAAGGGCGTTGTACATCCCTCCTTCTTTCTTCTTGTTTTTAAAATAGATTCACATGCCTAATCACACACCAAATCTGCCCTGAAATGATGCGATACCAAAATATTGATTTTTCATGATTCATTTTTGTGTTTTTCCTCACTGGGTTGATCTTTACTGAAAACTCACAGTGTGGTAAAAGGCAGGCATAAGAAATAGGCCTTTTTAAGAAGTGTCCAGTATAGCCTTTCTGTAATGTTAATTTTGCAGTGTTTTGCCTGCACTAATAATAATTCTGGTAAAAATTAGTATTTATTAAGTACTTCCTATATACCAGGCATTTTTCCAAGTGCTTTATATATATAAACTCGCTTAATTTTCATGATAATCTACAACAAGGCTATTAGTATTCTTACTTCACACACGAGGAAACTGAGCAACAGAGATCCAGCGATCACACAGCGATGATCTGATATTGCACTTACAGGTGTCGAATAAAATATGTGAATAACTTAAATTAAAAACTACACAGTACTATTGTGAGTCCAGTGAGATAAAAACATTTGCTTTTTAGGATAGTGCCTTATAGAAGATCTAGGGAGGGAAATAGATGGTGGCCAGAAATATGGTTAGTTTTAGCACCATAGTGCAGATAAGCTCTGAAACGGGCATGAGGAGAGAAGAGGAATCAGTAATTGAAAATAACGGAGTGAGAGTTTGCATTTGACACTATCCAAATAATTCATGTTTATTATATAATTTAAGCCTCAAATTATTCTCATGACAAGATCTTGTTATTGTTTCCACTTTATAGAAGAGGAATTCAAGGCTCAGAAAGGAATCCGTACATATCTCAGGATCACAGACTGATTAATTAGTGAAGGAAGATTAAAACCAGACACTCTCATTACAGAGCTACAGTCATTGGCTGCACACAGCTTCTGTTGCTGCAAAGAATATTTCAATTCATTGGTTCCACAGGAAAGAAAGGAGTTGGCATGCAAACACCTACAGTATTCAATAGGGGGTAGAAATAACAGGTTCAAAGATTCAGGAAAGTCAAAATGTACAGAAACAAACAATCGCAGTTACCTCTTCAATTTCCAGTATTGCCGGTAGATAGAATAAAAAAATGAAATTGAGCTTTAAAATTGTTTACCTAAATGTTTCTACCTAACATTTCTGAATTCCTTTAGAGGTAACTTTGGTGGAGCTATATTCACATAGCTGCCAGTCTCAGGGAAGGATGGGGATAGAATGAGGAGACACAGGAACAGGCAGGTCACTTTCAAATTTACAGGCGTGTGCTGCGTGGTGACACTTCAGCCAACAAGAAACCTCAGCTGTGACAGTGCTCTCGCGTGATAAGAGGGTCTTTTCCTGCACCTTTTCTATGTTTAGGGGTGTTTAGATATGCAAATGCTTTCCACTGTGCTACAGTTGCCTGGAGTGTTCAGTACAGACACGCTGCCCGGGTTTGCAGCCCAGGAACCAGGGCTGTCCCGTGAGGGCTCGTGTTAACAGGCTGTGTGTCTAGTTTGTGTAGGGGACTCTGTGAAGTTTGCACAGTGACAACATTGCCTAATGAGGCATTTCTCAGAAGGCGTCACTGTCATTAAGCCATATATGACTGTACTTTAGCTGGAAACGGAATCTCAGGAACAATTAGGGACTTGCATTTACCTTGCTGGATCCCTCAGGGACCTTCTCTCTTTCTTTGTCACATAAAACTGAGTTTACAGTGACCGAACCGTCTAACTGGGCTGCTGGGTGTACACACCCCAGAACCTCACCATTCTTACCGTCATTATTACTAAAACCATCCTCTCAACAGCCACTCAAGGCTCCTTGGGGAGTTCTTTATTCCCCAAATACTCTAAGCTATTTCTGAACTCCTTCTTTATTCTAGCACTTATAAAAATCGATCTCATTTTTTCATGCACAAAATATAATCTCCGAGTTGGTTAAATGACATTAGTTTGCTGTTGCTGCTGTCGAGCATTGCCACACACGTAGTGGTGAATAACAGCAGAGTCTGATTCTCTCAGTGTTCTGAATGGCAGGTCTGTGTGGAACCTTCTGGGCCAAACAAGCCATCAGAGCACTGTGCTCCCCGTGAAGGCCCGAGAGAAGCCTGGTCTCTTTTGGCTTCCAGACTTTGCTGCTTTCCTTGGCCCGTGACCATGTCCCTAGGCTCTCCCTCCATTGTCTCATCTCTTTCTTTGACTTTGAATCTCCTCCCTCCCTCTTACGAGGACCCTTGTACATACAGCAGACCCACCAAGATAATCCAGAATACTATCTCCATTTCAAGATGCTTAATTTATTTTCATCTGCAAAGTCTTTTTTACTGTGTAAGGTACCATCTCTACAGACTCTGTGAATTACAATGTGAACACTTAGGGAGGCCATCCTTCTGCCTATCACAAAGAGTGAAAATAAAATGATAAAAAAATGCGAGCAGGTATAAATCTGTTTCAACAGGGGGGAAAATATTGGGCACATAGAACCAAATGAAGAAATTATTCACAAAAAAATTTGTTAAACTTAAAACAAGTTAAAAATAATCTACAAACATGGGGAAAAACATACCACATCAAGTTAAATAGTAGCCAAATGAAACCTAGAATAGTAAGTACAGCATGTCGATGAAAGGGTAAGGAAGAAATAGATGAGCCAAGTACACGAATAAACTAGTAAGTGAAAAAAGGGGAATTCAAGAGACTAATGAAAACACAAAGGTATTCAATCTTAGTTAAAAAATTCAAACTAGTACAAGGCATCTTTTTTTGTTTGTTTGTTTTGCTTTGTTTTGTTTTGAGGCAGAGTTTCATTATGTCACCATCGGTAGAGTGCTGTGACGTCACAGCTCACAGCAACCTCAAACTCCCAGGCTTCAGTGATTCTCTTGCCTCAGCCTCCCAGTAGCTGGGACTACAGGAGCCCACCATAACACCCCACTATTTTTTGTTGCAGTTGCTGTTGTTGTTTTACCTGGCCCGGGCTGGATTTGATCCTGCCAGCCTTGGTGTATGTGGCTGGTGCCTGTCCACTGTGCTACGGGTGCCGAGCCAGCATGGCTTTTTTTTTAATCACATCAAAGATTTAAAAACCAAAACTATGGGTGGAACATACATGGTAAACAAGAGGTTTAAATATCAAAAATTTTACGATGAATAATTACTGAATATGCATCATTTATCTAAAATATCCAATACTTTCTTCTGATGACTACATTTTCAGAATTCATCATATATAAATGAAAATAAAATACCAGTATTTTCAATCTTTTTAATTATAGCTTGATTTATATCGGACAAAACTTTGTCAATTATCTCTTTAAAAATAAATAGCTCAAGTCTGACAACAGATTAAATGATGGGTTATAGGTACCATAGTGGATCGTATGTAATCAAAATTTACATAAAGATGCTATTTTCAAAGATAATTATTCACAATGCATTATTAAAGGGCAAAACCCAAATTTAAATAGCATTGCATTAGTTAGATTAGGTTCTGCTCAGCAACAGATATCAGACGCTCACAGGTTTAAAAAATAAAAATTTGTCTCGTGTTCATACAAAATACACTGGGAGCTCAGCTGTGGCCTCTGGCAAATGGTGACTGAGAGCCTCAGGCTGCTTCCAGGTCGAGTGGCCCTGGGCGCTCAGCCTGAGACTTCAGGGTTCAGTCCAATACTCGGTACCTCAACCCAGCACACACAGCTAGACAAGCTACTCTGGGTAACTGGTAAAGAACTAGAAAATGGTTTCCTCTCATGTGTTGTAGAATGAGGCAAATATCAGTGAGAACGAGAATAGTGGGATACGTCGTTTGCTGTCATTTTTAAGCTCAGTGTTTATACTGTGCACGGATACGCACTTGTCTGCAGCTACGAGTCTAGACTAAGGGCGAACTGGGGGTGACCCCGGTCAAATCTGGCCTGCTCTTTGGTTTATGTACTACCTGCTAGCTGAGAATGGTCTTTAAAATAGTTAAAGGACTGACTACATCAAAGGAATGATATTTCATGATTCATGAAAATTATATGTCAAATTCAAATTTCCACATCTACGAATAAACTTTCATTGGAAACAGCCAAGGTCCTTCATTTGTATATTGGCTATGGTACCACCAAGGTTCAACAGCAGAGCCAACTAGTCTGGAGGGAGATCATGAGAGTCACAAAGCCTCAAATATTTGTTATGTAGGCCTTTCCAGAAAGAGTTTGCTGACCTCTGGTTCAAAGGCCTAGGAAAACTAGACAGTAAGAAATTCTTATAATAGTTATATAAATATAACCATCCCAGGTTTGGAAGTTGAGATAAATATGTTTTATGGTTTCCTTTATTTTTTTAACCTTTCCACGATGAATGAACATTACAGTAATATTTGAAAAATGGAAAAAATAGTGAAAATAAAAATGATGCCTATTTAGATGCCTAATAATATTGATACACCCTTAGTTCCATATGTCTGCTTTGAAAAAAAAGATATCAACCTAACCCAAGTGCCAAGAGAATTCTTACAAAGGATGTGGCCCCGGCTTCCATTCCGGTCTCCAATCCCAGGTCTCTTGCCCCTCATTCTAGTCTCCCACCACACTCCCTTTCTCTGGGTTCTGCAAATAAACCAGGCTCCTTCTGTCATCGCGGCCTCTACGCTTACTGTTCCCTGGAGAGCCTTTCCTCCAGGTTTCCACACGGGTGACAACCTTGTCATTCATAACTTAGCACAAATGTCACCTCAGCAGAAATCGTTCCTGACTCTCCTCTGTAATGTGGTTCACTAGTGTCATCAGTCCCTGTCACATTCTCTGTTTTATTTTCTCTATACACTTATCCCTGTGTGTTTTATTTTATTTATCTGACTAGTCTTATCTTTATTGTCTGTTACCCCCATTAGAGTTTAATATCAGTGAAAACAGGCTCCTTATCAGTCCTTCACTACTGCTGGGTCTAACATTATACAACCAATAGCAGATGATTGAAGAATTGTCCAATGAATGAAAAGTAATTATGTCCAATTATGCCAAATCTATATATGTGCACATATACCCTTTATGTGTGCATGTGTGTACACAGACACAGTAACATTTTAAGGAATACTGGTGAAAAGTAAATCTCCATTGAGGAAATCCTCTCTTGTTAAGCAATATTTCCAACTTTGTATAAGTCATTTATTGTCATATTGAACAAGGCCAGTGACAATAAGAAAGTGAATAGCTCCTAAATCATACCTAATGGACCGTTGTTGAAAAGAAAATGTGCGACTCTAATAGAATATAGCAAAAAATAATTAAGACAAATTTCTTTGAAAAATCTTAATTTGTGGGTCCACTACTAATGTTTTATGGTGTCTTGACAATTTTATGGAAGATACACAAAATGTATAAATGTATAACATAAATACCATCAACCCATATTAGATAATCTGATTCGTGAAAAGATAAATGAAAAATGTTATTATCTTCAATATATGTATAGAAATATGATGGAGGGCTCGGCGCCTGTGGCTCAATTGGCTAAGGCGCCAGCCACGTACACCTAAGGTGGTGGGTTCGAATCCCCAGCCTGGGTCCGCCAAACAACAATGATGGCTGCAATCAAAAAAAAAAAAAAAATGGCCGGGCGTTGTGGCGGGCGCCTGTGGTCCCAGCTACTTGGGAGGCTGAGGCAGGAGACTCACTTGAGCCCAGGAGTTGGAAGTTGCTATGATCTGTGATGCCATGGCACTCTACCCAGGGGGATAGCTTGAGGCTCCGTCTCAAAAAAAAAAAGAAATCCAAAAGAGATTATTGACCCACATTTTTAAAACCACTTTGATAAATTGTGAGCTCCTTGAAAAAGAGAGAGCAGATCTTATCTCCACTTTCAATGTGTGAATACACAAAGTAATTCATTTCTCTTTTTTAGGAGATATAAAGACAAGAAGTATGATTTGATAAGATACAAACTTTCTCTGCTTTCTCTATTACTATTTTATATGATCTTCATGGGAATTTGAGTTTGTGGAAC
>CAUYQV010077508.1:0-36005 GCA_963574575.1 Galagoides demidoff
GACAAGTTTTCATTTTTTTTTCCAGCCTCATTGTCTTATTTATCAAGTGAGGCTGATTATAATAGTACCCAGGCTGGGAGCAGTGGCTCACACCTGTAATCCTAGTACTCTCAGAGGCCTCAGGGGGAGGATTACTTGAGGCCATGAATTTTAGACCAGTCTGAGCAAGAATGAAACATTGACTCTCCAAAAAGATAGAAAATAATTAGCCAGGCATGGTGGTACACGCCTGTAGTCCCAGCTACTCAAGAGGCTGAGGCAGGAGGATTGCTTGAGCCCGGGATTTCCAGGTTGCAGTGAGCTGTGATCACACCATTGCACTCTAGCCAGGGTGACAGAGTGAGACTCTGTCTCAAAAGAAAACAAATAAGCCAAAGAACACAATTTTATAATAGTACTCACCTTAAAAGAGTTTTTGGTTGGTTTACATGTTATAATACATGCAAAGGATTTAATTACAGAGTAGTTGCTCTCTAAACATGAGTTGCTATCATTAATACCTCAAATTCACAAACACTTGATTGCCTATAATCAACTAGGAATCTTAGAATAGGTGGGAAAATGAAGAGGAAGAAATAAAATGATGTTGGGTGCTCCGTAAGCATTAGAAAACATAATGAACTAATGGAGAGAGCTGTGTCCCTGGTATTAGACAAAGGAGAGAGATTCAGCCTTTAAAACATTTTAGATCATAAGCACTGCACAGGGGCTGTGTCACTACTCTGGGAACTCAGACCCAGACTCAGCCCCTTGGAAAGAAATAAAACTGCATGAACGTTTCACACAGGGGGTTATAGATATAGAACATAGATAACCTCAATATAGCAGACATTCATTTCAAAGTTCAGAGATCTAGGACTCCCACCAGTGGGCACTCTTGCCAAATAAACCTACCATGAGAGAGACCAGTAGCTCTGGGAACCCTATGAGTACACCTGGCGGTAACATCTTAGCCATGCTGACTCACCTGGTATGTACAGACAGGAGATGCCACTTGCCAAAGAAAGAACTTGGACAGATCTTTGAGAATGAAACATACTTTGCTCAAAGCCAAGGGTGTTTGTCCCTCAGGGTTTTCTTGGAAGGAGGATAAATTGAAAATCATGTTTTTCTTACATATGATATTAGAGCAAGAAAAGTGCCTAATCAAAATTATGAATGTCTGGAGCCAGGATTATTTCTGAATTTTGTATTTCCTCTGCTCTAGACTAGAACCAGAATCTAGAATAAAACACGGAACATAGTAGGTGCCCAATAAATGCTTAGCAAATAAATAAATGAACACACCGTCCTCACATTCTTTCTGATTCTCTTCATCTGGGAGGTTTACTTGGATTTGCCTATCTCTCTCACCTGCTGGGCTTCGGCTGGAGTCTCCAGCACCCCCGCTCTGGCCCTGATCCCAGCTCTCTGAATCCCGGCTAGACGAGCTCATTCGTGCCTCGGAAGCCCTGCGCACAGGAGGCCCATAACTTCCTCGCCCGGGAGCAGAGGCCATGTCAGGGCCTGAAAGGAAAATCATGAATTGAATGGAGAAAACAGAATGAGAGAATGGGGTGAAATTACTCCTGCCCCAAAGTCTAAGACGGAGTTGGCAGAACTCACCTGTCTTCTGACCTGGGCCCCTCCTATCTTCAGTGTCAGCTAAAGAGAGAGAGAGAAAAATGATGAAAAGTACTGATTTTTAGTGTCTAGAGAAGCACTACGTATGAAGCCCCCAAAGGGGCTGATCCACCACTCTCCAGAATATTTTAAAAAAATTAAAAGTCTCCCTCACAACCTCTCCTCTGATTTAGCTACTGAAATTAAAAGTCTCCCTCACAACCTCTCCTCTGATTTAGCTACTGTTTACGATTGCACATTATTTCCTTTGCATGCACAAATACATACAGCATACATAGGCTTAACAAAGAATAGTTAGGCTATAAAAGCTTCTGCACCTAGAGGGCGCAGTGCTTAACCAGGAAGAAGAATCCTTTAGGGGTAGGAACTAGGGGCCATGGGGTTGCATGTTGACATGTATGTTGACAATTTGGCCATTCTCTGCAACGACTAGAAATGGCTCGTGCCTTGTCAGGAAGAAAGTATCTGTTGAATGCTTTTTGGGTGGCAGGTACTGTGTTATCATCTTATGGCAAACACAGTTAGACACTTCAATTTTGGAGACCTCTATTACCTTCCTTTCAGAAGAACTGCCTGAACTCAACTCCCAAACTGTCATTGAGACCAGATTTTATCACTTAGGGTCAATTGAAATTATTGCAAGACTTTATCTGGTCAGTCCTAGTGGTCTAATCCAATTATCATGTGTTTTTAGTGAGGTTGTGCTTTTTTTTTCCTTTTTGCTGTGTTACCTCTCCCTTTCTATCATTGTTTTAACCATTAATAATTATAATTCAATAATAGTGATCATATAAATAGTAGTGGTAACTTTCTTTTTACCAATTTCCTCTCCATTCATCTTTTACTTTTAATTATTCCAATTCAGATTTGCTTATGGTTGATAGGAGAGGCCATAATTTCAGGACAGTCTTCTCTGTAAGCCCCTAATTTCTGAGACTTCACTGTGTATTTTGATGGCAGCAGTCTTTCAGTCCCTAATTTTAATTCCCACCTCTGTTGTACTACTAAATATTCCACCAGGGATGACAACAAAGCCTCTTGGCAGCTTGGCATTGCTGGAGAGTTCCCTGTGCTACCCTTTTGATAAGGATTTATGATTTTAAATTGTGAAGAGGACATCAGAGTCCTAGACCCAAAACCAGAGCCTGACTGTCCCAACTGGGTATAAACAGAGACTTGATGTCAGGACATCCTTCAGGTAGACGTGTTGGCTAAGAACTCTCCTTGGTCCTGAAAGAAGACCCTGCTTTGTCCTACCTCGAGCTGGAGCCCGGACAGTGTGCTTGGGTTCAGGGGCAGGTTGCTCGGGGACAGCGGGCTCACTGACAGGCTCCTGGGGCTTGGTCTTCTTTATAGGCATGGGCTGTGGGAGGACCTGTTTGGGGAAGCCTTTGAAGAACCATGCTCCAGAACGCTTCCACACCTGGAGAGGACAGGAAAGGGTTGAAGCTGTATCTGCCAAGCACTGTTATATCTGCCTTGATGTGTGTCAAGTTTTGTATTTGCTCCCTGCCTACAGCACACTTTACTTACCAGTACAGTCTTGCACAATTCACATTTATTTGACACATTGGCCCTGAAAACTCAATAGAATGTGTTTGAGTATGCCCATTTTATTGATGGATAAAGCCGAATATCAGTATCAATATGGATAGAGAAATGTTAAGGACTGGTACCACAGTACATAGCTGGAGAATGAGAGAATGAGGACTCAACACCAAGTCTTCCAGCTCTTAAATGTTGTCTGCTCTCCACTGCACTAGTGGCTGTAAAGAGTGTGGTCTACCTACAACTTCCCCAAGACCTCTGACCTTCCTCCTGGCCCTGTTGGTTAGAACAAGACAGCACACCTAGAAGGCTGTGATGAACATCTTCCATTGCCCCTCAGATCTATTCTCCACACCGCTCTGTGCCCTGGGAGGATGCCCACTATGGACTGTAGCAACTGGACGTCATTGACCTCTGTCTGCAGGTTTATGTGGCCAAAACACCCACAGGAGTTGACAGCAAGGAAGAGAGTGAGATTGTGGCATTTATCTCCTTGGCTTTCTCCCTGCTAGCTGGACAGTGACTGCATTCCTGTTAGGCTACACCTCTCTTGCAGTCTGGTAAGTGCTCCTGCCCCCACCCCTTCAGACTTAGGAGAGGTAACAGAAGCCCTGCTTTTTCTGGAGATGGGGTGACTCGCTAACACTTGCTGATGTCCCTTTGCTCTACCCAGACCTTTGTAAATAATGCTTTCAAACTTTTGAGTACCCCATTAATGTGTGCTACCTGCCACCTGCCAGGCTCCTGACTGATAATGAGGAGAAGCTGGCCATCAAGGAATCTGCAGCATGGGGTGAGTGATGTAGAAATTAGGAAAAGGAGAAAGGACTTAATTGTCATAAAATGAGTAATAAGCAGGGCAGTGGAAGAGAAGGATTCCATAGAAGAAAGAAAGAGAGACAAAATAAAGGGGAAGACAGTACAGAGAAAAAGTGTGAAGAGCATGAAACATCAAGAGAATGAGAAATGGGAAGGAGAAGGTGATAACGACACAGGGAAGGGAAGAGCTCAAACAAGAGGAGTTGTGCGAGAAAAGAGGAATGAATGGGAAGACGAGACACGGAATAGAGGGAAAGAGGAAGGGAAGGTGGTGAGAGAGGAAGACCCAGAAGGGGAGAAGCGGGGACAATGGGAGAACACAGACCAGAGGGCAATGAATGGAGAGGACAGAAAGAAGGCAGAGAAGGAAAGGTCATGGAAGAGAGAAGAAAAGAGAAGAAACTCATGCAAATACAAAGAGGTCATTCTGCCAGTGTTCACATCTGAGCCGGTTCCTTGCACACCAACCCCTTAAGACAGTGGTCCCCACCCTTTCTGGCACCAGGAACCAGTTTCATGGAGGAACAATTTTTCCATGGACTGGGGTGGGGGAAGGTTTTGGGATGATTCAAGCACATTACATTTCTTGTGCACTTTATTATTATTATATTGTAATATATAATGAGATCAGTATACAACACACTATATGCAGAATCAGTGAGTGATGGGGAGCGGCTGTAAATACAGATAAAGCTTTGCTCACTTGCCCACTGCTCCTTTCCTCCTGCTGTGAGGCCTGATTCCTAACAGGCCACAGACTGGCCCTGGTCCACAGCCCAGGGCGTGGGGACCACAGCCTTAAGACACAAGAACCTACATGCCCCAAGCACCACCCTATTGCCCTGATTCCAAGGTGGAAAGAAAAAGTTGGCCCAGAAGGGAGCTTGCTCCAGGGGTCAGCTTGGGCCATGCCACTTACCTCTCTCTGCTCGAGGCAGATTTTGCAGAGCCACACAGAATGCAGGCGGTTTTTGGAGGTCTCCACCCCACATTTGGTGCAAACATTCTGGGGACAAAACAGCCCAACATATATTCAGGTGAGCTATCCTCTGAAATGCCATGGATTGGAGAAAGGGGTTGCAAGGGCTCACAATGACCCTCCTTTTCTATCAGTAAATGCAAAGATTCATAATTCTTTCCTCATACTTCCTTCCATGAGCAAGGCCAGTTAGAACAAAGTTCCAGTTTGAGACTTACTCCCAATAAGAAGAACATGAGTCATTTCCAAGCCCTGGATTAAGGAATTCTCCAAGAGGCCCTCTGGGATGAGTTTTCAGCATCCATAGATGAGAGATCATTGACATAACTTTTTAACAGCAAAAGCCATGTATCCGTGTTGTTTATTGATTTGTTTCTTCTGAGACAACCTAGACTATGACTAGAAGTTCCACATCTCAAGGAGAAGAAACTTATCTGAGCAAATACTATGACTGTGTAATGAAGTGTTTCCTAAAAACTTACCCCAAGTAAGTTTTGGGGTAAGTTTTTAGGAAATTAAAACAAATAGGAAAACCTAATAGGTCACAAAATTCTCACTCACTGGTTGACTGCAGTGTGTATGTTTTTCAGACTGAATTTTTCCAAATATTTCTTTTCTTTTCTTTCTTTCTTTCTTTCTTTCTTTTTTTTTTTTTTTTTTTGAGACAGAGCCTCAAGCTGTCACCTTGGGTAGAGTGGCAACCTCAAACTGCTGGGCTCAAGCAATTCTCCTGCCTCCGCCTCCCTAGTAGCTGGGATTACAGGTGCCCACCACAATGCCTAGCTATTTATTTATTTATTTTTGCAGTTTTTGGCCAGGTCTGGGTTTGAACCCAGCACCTCTGGCATATGGGGCCAGTGTCCCACCCCCTTGAGCCACAGGCGCTCACCACAACACCTAGCTATTTATTTATGCAGCTTTTGGCCAGGGCTGGGTTTGAACCAGCCAGCGTACTATCCCCTTAAGCCACAGGTGCCACCCCACGCCCAGCTATTTTTTGGTTGCAGCTGTCATTGTTGTTTGGCAGGCCTGGGCTGGATTCGAACCCACCAGCTCAGGTGTATGGTGCCTTAGTCGTTTGAGCCACAGACGCTGAGCCCCAATATTTCATTCTAATGTTAACTAGAACATCAAGGAGGAGCTGTCAAGCAACATCATAGAGGTCTCCAGCTGGGTTATTCACCTGAGTTTCTTGTACTCAGACAGAACCCCAAATAGTGATATCTTCGCCCTGGAAATGTCAGGTGCAGACAGTTTAAGGACGGGGTAGAGGATGAAGAGAGCACAGGGAGACGCCTCTTCAAGAAAAAGTGCTCTCAAAGCCAAATGAATCTACCTTGACTTTCAAAGCCACAATCCAGGGCATTTCACATACACACATGTATAAAAATGCTCTTTTAAATGACACAGAACTTGTTAAGCCACAACCAGGACACCTGAAGGCTCAACCATAGCTCCTGTTCTACCTCAGGTTCCCAAGTTCATCCTGGATGAAGCTCAGCTCTAAGAGGATGGAAGGATCAGAACGTCTTCCAGGGAGGAACCACGATCAGGATGACCTTGGAAGACAGTTGGGCATAGGGAATTCCAGAAAGCAATCATATCCTGGTGACTAATCTGCAAGACTCAAGCTCCATCCCAAGCTCCAGGGTGATCCAAATAGGGCCTGGGACTAAGCCCTCTGCAGTGCTGCGTACGGAAGAAGGGAGAAGGGGATGGTACCTTCTTACAGTCCTCACATATGACACAGGTTGAGCCCAGCATCCCCAGCTGCTCTCCACACAGTATGCAGCGGTTCACCCCATCCCCGGCCACGTTCTTCCTCATGTTCTCTAGGCGTTCCACCAGGCGCCTGGAAGCAGAGACAGGGTGATAGGGACCTTGTCGGGCGAGGGACCAGCAGCACAACCTACAGTGTCAGTCTGATGGTCTTCACATTTTCTGAGTCAGACTCTTGAGCATCTGATAATAGTTGTGGACTCTTCCCCAGCAAAAGGCACACGCACATAAAATTCTGATACATTTTCAGGACATCAAAGATCCCCTCGAAACCCATCTATTCAGATTAAGAATCTCATCTAGTCCTTTCTATCTTGTGATACCTCCTCCCGGGCAACTGCCTTCTGAGCTCCAGCTCTATTTCTCATGACCCCTTCCCTTGGATGTCTTCACAGGCATCACAAACTTTCGCTTTCAAACTGAACTCTTCATCGAGGCTGCTCCCCGCCCCACCCCAAGGAAACCTGATTTCCAGTCTCACAAATTGTCACTACCATCCACTCACCTGCTCAAACCAGAAACCTAGGGCTTTTCTTGGCCCCCTCATCCCCTGACATTAAATGACCCAACCAAATCACCAAATTCTGTTCTGGAATCCACCCAAAGCACCACCATCTACCTTCTGGGTGCCTGTGGTGATCTCTAAATAGGCTCCCTGCTTTCATTCACGCCTGCCTATAATTTGTTCTCTATCGCAATCATGGTGAGATTGAAACATAAATTGGATCCTGTCACCTCCCACCCACTTTTAAGCCTTTTGTTGATTGCTGTGACATGCCCTACATGGTCCGGCCCCAGATGAAACCTTGAATCTTATCTCCTACTTGGTCTTGCATTCAGTGTCCTAGTTCAGTGGTCCTCCAACTGTGGTCACCAGACTGGCAGCACCTGGACACTTGTGAATTAGAACTTCTGGGGTGGGGCCCCGCAACCTGTGTTTTAACAAGCCCCCAGGTGACTCTGATGCATGGGCAAGGTTAAGGACCGTCGCTCTGGTTACACTGCTTCCTTCAGTTCCAGCTCTCCCGTCTGCCTCAGTACTATTGTATATTCTATCCCTTGTGCCTAGAATAACACCCCCCACCCCGACACACACACTTACACTTTCCTGCCTAGAATCCCCTCATCCTCTTGAGTGCTTCCTCTTGAGCACCTTCTGTGACCACCCATCTTACTTACTCTGATAGCAACCCTATACTTGCTCATAGCACTTGCCACATTTGTAAGTATCTGCAAGATTACTGTACTATGTAATTAGCTGACCCTGAAACAATGTCAGGCGCCCCTCTGAACTAGAGTACTCCGGGCTCCCCTCTGAACTAGAGTTCCCCTGGACTAGGGTCCTTCTCTGTCCTGCTGTCTGCTGTGTACCCAGGGCCAGATCGTAGCGGGCCATTCATACATGATGATTGATTCAATCAATCAATGAATGGTGGTGACACAGGGTTCCCCACTCAGGGCTAGACAGAATGGGTTAGACAAAATCCACCCACCCCCCATTTCTGGGCCTGGGTGAATTCAGAAATCAGTCTAATCACAAACCCCATCTCCAGGCATAAACAGGCCCTTTCTAGGCCACATTCTCTGGATCCAAAACAAAATCATAAAAAAGCAGCCTGCCTGGGATTCCACCTGGAGATACCCTCCCTCCTGGAGCAGAGAGAAGCTTGCCTGGAGCAAAGACAACAAGGACTGAATTCCTCTGCACTACAGCAGTTTTAAAATTAATTTCTGCCCAAGACCCTGGTACCAAATTATTGTGACATATGCCAGACATACATTCTATCTCCCCCAAACCCCCTGCCTGCAAGACAGGAAAAGCAGCATTTAACCCCCTAGACAGAAGGCCCAAACAGGCTTCCCACCTGGGCACCCCCCTCTGCTGCTGGAGGTTCTGTTCCCTTCTTTCACTGATCTTTTATCTGTCAATAAATTCTGTCCTTTGACTTACATGGTGGTCCATGGATTCATTTTCCAAATCTCTAGGACCAAAGCCTTAGCAGAAAGAAATTCTGGCTATAGGGACAGCTCCCTACCCATGCTTGTATCCAGCAAAAGCAAGCTGCATGTGTCAACTGATGTATAATGACAGCTTACACTTATATAAGTGCTTATTAGATGCCACCTGCTCCCAGGAGGTAGGCAACTATTATGCCATTTCACAGGTGAGAAAACTGAGGCACAGAGATTTAAATGACTTCCCCAAAGTCACACAGCTGGGAAGTGGCAGAGTCAAAACCAGAACCCAAGTTTCATGTGCATTACCCCAGCACTTTGCAAGTTCAGCTCCACGCAGATGACTAAGGGATCTTGTTAAAATGCAGATTCTGAAACACCAGGTCTGAGGTAGGGCCTGAAGTACTGTATTTCTAGAAAGCACCCAGGTGGTGATGCTACTGGCCACACTCTGAATAACAGGGCTATATAACAATGACAGCTGTGGGGCATCCTGCCTCCATCTCAGGATTTTGGTGGGGATTTGGGAGGTCACTTCCTGCCAGCTTAGATCACCTCCTTGCCCTTCCCGCAAATGAGGACCCATTCTACACACATGCAGCTGGATTCTCATCCCTCCCCACCATGGACTGGTCTCAGCTGTCTGTGGCAGCCCCAAGTCCCCTGTCCACCTGTTGCAGATTGTCCCCACGGCCCTCCCGCACTCCCGCCATCTCCTCACAGCGCTCTGACTTGCAATGTTATAAATAGAAGCGTCTCCCTTTGTGTCCCATTTCAGAGAGGAGCTGCTCTGCTGGAGGAAGCGCCAAAGGCAGCCTGTGGTCTCCAGAGCCTCGGCGGTGACCCAGATTGGACAGGATGCTTGGGGAGGCAGGATGTGTAGAGCTGGAGGCAGCGTGCTCTTCACGACTCTCCCTCATCTCCTGCCCTCCTGCTCAGTTTCCCCTAGAAGCTATTTCTATGGGGTAATGGAAAAGGGAAGTAACCAGGAGCAAGACCCCAGCTCGTGGTCTCAGATGTTCTGAAATAACACCAGCCAATGCTCATCAAGCACTTACTACTCGCCAGGGAGTTTCTTAATGACGCCTCCAGCCCCATTCGAAGCTAAGTGGTACTCTGTGTCCATTTACTAAATGAAAAAACTGAGGCATAGAGCAGATAAGTGACTTACCCATGTCTCACAGCTAACAAGTGGTGAAAGCCAGGATTCAGACCCAGGTGTTCTGGGTCCTGAGTCCCTGTTCTTGGCAGCCATACCACACTGGCCCCCACACAGCTGTGTTCTGAGCAGAGCCATGGGGACCATCTTGAGCAGCCCAATCTACACCCTACACGATTCCTCTGCCCTTTCCATTCCAAGGGCCTCTCCTTCATTGGCAAGAACCAAGTTGCACACACATGGTCACCCTTCCTCTTACTTCCCTGAGGAAGTAGGACAAGACTCTCAACAGCTGACCCATCACTGTGTTTCCCTTAAAGAACTCTCAGCATTGGCCTGAGAAATCAACCTGGCTTTTGCCTCTCTGGGCTTCAGTTTCCTCATCTGGAAAGCAGATGGTATTGGGTTACATTGATGGTTGTCAAATTCTGCTTCGTGGCACCGTAGGGGTTACCTAGAGCCAGTTCAGGGCATGCCCTGCAGTGGCGTGGCAGGGAGGAGCTGTCACACCCCATTACACAGCAAGTCCCATTTATCTCTTTGGGATGCTGAGTTGAATTTCCTTCAGAAAGTTGGTTTCAGGGTTTTATAGTTTGACATTAAGTAGAGCAAATGAATAATAGGATGCCTCCTAAGGCCCGTGAATTATAAAATATTATGAGACAATAAGGCAGGCTGTTGAAGGCAGTGGAGAGCAAATGGTCACATTTTTATCATACACAGTCTTGATCTTATCTATTTTCTCCTCCGTCCACTGTCTTAGTCAGAAAATAGTTATTCTACCAGTGGGGGTCCCAAGGCACAGAGAGGGAGGGAGGCTTGCATGGCTCACTCAGCCAGGGCTAGAATCTAGTTCTCTGCTTCAGTAAATCATCTTTGCTTTCCATGAATTCCCACGGCCTCCTGGCTCATGTCAAGCTTTGCCAGCGCAGCTCAGGAAGAGAGCACGGGACAGATGATATAATTCTGAACTGCAGTGTGCTTTGTGAAGGAAACGTAAAAGGGGCTTTCTGCCTCTTCTTAGTTTTAAAGGCTGTAGATCGGCCCACCACTTGCAAACCCACACTGTAAACCCCACTACCAGATTGGCTGCCTCTTCTATCATTGAATCCTCGATGCCAAAAGCCCCCATTTAACACACATTGTACTGAGAATGTCTCGTTACCTTCCTTCAGTGGCAGCAAATGGCTCGGAAATGCGACAGAGTTAAGATCATTCTTCAGATGCCTCATCTCAGGGACCCTCGTTATGTGTGAATTCAGTGTGGACCAATCAAGATGGTGGAGGAGTGGGGGTGGGGTGGCGTGCAGACCTTCTCTGCTGAAGCTCAGGTTGTTTCCTGCAGCTGCCCATTTGGGCTTCCTCCCTGTTGCCCCAGATGCCAGGGCCACAGTACAGAAAGCCCCCAACAGCTAAAGATTTTTAACTAGGAAATTAAACTCTGCAGGAAGCTAAGCCAAAACTGAGTCATGGAAGACCCCGAGTCACAAACAAGTCTTTATCCTGGTGATAAAACATTTCAGCATCATCACCCCAGAAGACATATTGGCTTTTGCTGGTCTTGGCAAGAGAGACCCATATTCCAGCTCATATTACACGTTGGTCAGCCAGCATCAGGAAAAACATCAGCACATGGGCCCTGACCTCTAAACCTCAGCTATGGATCTATTAATAATTAGGCCCCGAGATCAGTATTTAAGCCTGCAGCCCTGTTGGGAGCTACTGCATAGGGGATTGTTCTTAAAATTTATGGTGCATTTAAATCACTTGGAGAGAGCAGTCAACATTCAGAGAATGAGGTTGGGGTAAGGCCTGGGAACCTGGACTTTCAAGTGGTTCCTTACGTGATTCTGCTGCTGGTGAATTCCGGGCTACACTTTGAGAAAGGCTGTGGTAGGAGAGGAAGTGGTAAGGTACATTCCATGGGAAAATGCTCTCCTCGCTAGGGTAAGTGGGGAAAACCCCAAAACCCAGGCTGCAGGATTGTGAGCAGGGTGTGGATCTGGGTTTGAAACATACTCACCTGAATTACCTTCACTGCATGCACTCACAGAGAAAATTCGGAAGCAAAAGCACCTAAATACAGTAATTCCCATAGGGTGGTGGGGTGGGTGATAGGTAACTCTTATTTCCTTCTTCAACGCCTCCTGTCCTTATTCCCTGCTAAGCACCTGATGAGCTGGACTCCTCTGTACTTTCCTAACTTTCTTACAATAAGCACCTTTAGGTTAGAGAAGATAGTGCATTTCGAAGATGGAGACTGTGCAGGTGAAGGATTAAAAGACACAAGGTTGAACCATCCTACCTCTTATTCAGACAATGGCCTTAAGAAACCTATTCTCTGGGTCCCCCTTTCCCAGACCATACTAGGAGGAGTCAGATGAGATGAACCTCTAGTTTCCTCAATGGACAGAATCAGGGATTCCCAGATTTTGAGGTCAAAACATCAAGATTTCTCCTTTTTGAAACTGAAGGACCCTCAATGAATAAGAGCAGATGGGTCTGCCATGTCTGCCCAGATTTGTTTGGCTGTCTGGTTTTGTTTGCTTGTCTAATGTCTCCACCCTCGTCCCCAACATTAAGTGCCCAATTAGCTGGACACTGTAAGTGGCTGTCACTCTCTACTTGTGTCTTTACATGCCTGATTAACTTTATGATGACTACTTGTGCCTGGGCATCCAGGCAACATCCATCACCAGGCTGAGCGCTTAAGGGGAACTGTGGTCCACTCAGTGAAATTGGGTGGGTGCCTCCCACTTCCTGGGATGCTTTCAGAGCCACTACAAAGGGTAGGTCCCCAACTCTGGGCACCAATGGATGATCTCTGGAGGTGGTGGGAAGTGGATTCCCAACTTCGTCTGAATGCCCATACAAATTGAGGCAGGTGGGCTATTCATCTGCTCTACGAATATTGACAGATCATGAGGGTGAGCAAAACAGAGGAGGTCCCTGCCCTCACAGAGCTGGCTTTCTACTGAGGACCTCAGACATTATTTAAAACTGCCCAGATCACCATAATAATTGTAAATACTCTGAAAGATGAATATGGGCAGCTGCAAGGATTTGTGGGGGGGACAGTCAGGATGGGGGCCTCAAGGGAAGGGAGGGAATGCCACATGTAAAGGAGGTGAGAGACGCTCAGCTCAGCAGGGTGCTGGGTGACAGCAGAGAGGCTGGAGAGATGGCAGCGGCCACTCCAGGCAGGGTCTTGAGTCTAAGGTGCCAGGACAGGACTCAGGGGCTTTAAGCGGAGGAGGTTCAACTTCCTGCAGTACAGTGAGAGTTGCAGATGCTGTAACCGTTCCAGGTAGCCTGAGGCAGGTGTGTCTGTGGACTTCCTCTACCCACGTGGCTGAACAGGTCTTTTGAAACTACAAGACTGGCCCATATGAGTCTAAGTCAGTGGTTGTAAAAGAGCACGTCACAAGGAGGACCGTGACCTGCCATCAGATGCCCGCAGGCTTCTAGGAGTCACTCCTGTTTCCTATTACTGCTATGATAAATTACCACCAATGTGTGGCTTAAGATAATATCTGCTTATTATCTTAACAGTTCTGGGGTCAGACGCTCCCCACAGGTTTTACTAGGCTACTGTCAAGGTGTTGACTGGGCTTTGTTCTTTCTAAGGCTCCAGGGGAAAGTTGGTTCTAGAAGCTGCCTGCATTCTTGGTCCTTGGCCCCTTTCTCCATTTTCAAGACCAGCAGTCTAGCATCTTCCAATCTCTCATCAATCTGTTTCCTCTCATAAGTAGACACAGGGTCTACTTGCATGATGCAAGATAATCTCTCCAACTCAAGATCTGCATCTGAATCACATCTACAAAGACCCTTTTGCCAAGGGAGGTAACGTATTCATGGGCTTCAGGGATTGGGATCTGGACATTTTTAGGGGATGGGGGGCATGGTTTTTGCCCCCCTCAGCCACCCAGAAATGATTTGGGTCTGAATCCAACTTTAGCCCTCTCCTCTGCAAGCAAGATTTGGGCAATTCCTTCTTGACTGCCTGTGAGTGTCAGACAAGCCAAGCTTTGAGCTCTGCAAGCTGCCAATCACCTTCTCCAGGTGTAAACTCCCTGTGAAGGCACACCAGCACACACACACATATTCTTGCAGAACTTAAGAATGCAGGGCAGTTATGATACAGGGGTTATTAAGTGCCAATTCTGGAGTGAGCTTGCCGAGAGGTATTTCTGGACTTGGCCAATTCCTGGCTCTGTGACCGCCCCCCTCCTCAGTTTCTTCATCTGTAAATTAGAGAAAACAAGGTTCTTACCTTATAGGATTGTTGCAAAGGTAAAATGAGATAGTATCTGTAAAATGGCAACTACTCAGTAATGGTTGCTGCTAATTTTTCTTCTGGAAATATATGGCTTTTACAACTCACAATTTTTTCCTATGTAACCAGGATGCTATAATCTGGCTGGGAACTCTGGCTTCCTAAAACTTTTAAAGGGACTTCGGTGATTAGAAATTTATAGGACTCGTGTGCCTAATCTCTAAACATAAACACATACACACAGATGGCGCATGTACCCATACAGAAGTGCGTATGCACACAGGCACCCCCATAGAGGCATGTGTCCTCGTGTAAGCCTGTACACACACATACTTACATATGTCCATGATCAGAACCTACATGCAAGAACATACCATACCTCCACATGCGTGTCTGAACACACCCTGAGGCTCCCATCGACTGTCTTCTGCAGGCAAGGACCTAAGCCCAATGGAGGACTGACAGATGCTTGTTTGCTAAACTCTGTGCCTTTCAAAAAGCCCAAACTGACTTCAGGGAACTGCTTTCGAACTTTCCAGTACTGCTGTAGCATCTCCATGAAAGTGGAAGAGAAGACTAATGGCTGTACAATTGCACCAGGAGCAGGCTTAATGTGGCACGCCACAGAGCCTTGGGAAGACACCCGCCTGCCCCAGTGTGATGGGTTTATGTGCCAATCCCTGAACCAGCAGGGAAAATGACTAAAAGCTGGGGTTCCACCAATTGATGGGCTGGGGCCAGAGCAGCTGCCTTTAGAAGCTACAGTTGACCATGATTTCATAAAAACACAGCAAAGTGGATTCACTGCCATGTTCTTTCCCTTTCTCTCTCTCTCTCTCTCTCTCTCTCTCCTTCCCTCCCTCCCTCCCTCTCCCTCTCTCTCACACACACACACCATCCATTCCAGAATCATGCCACTCACTCTTTACCTCACCTTAATTGCCAAGTGGGGGGATATTACTGTTGAGTTTATTAAACTTGGCACTTTCTGCAGATTGGACCATCTGCTGTGAATGGGGGAAATGGCTGCCCTGAGCAGAGCTGGCCTGAGGCTCCAATGCCAGGGTCTCTCAGGAACCTGTCCTTAAATGACTGAGCTGCTCCATTATGAAGCCACACGGCTGGCGTGTGCATTTCAGACTCATTAATTCTCACTGTTGTTTATTACTGTCATCACCCAGGGAGCTCTAGATCACGGAACTCTCTCCTTGAGGGATTGGGAAATGGGATTTCTTCCTGGGCCTCAGTGCTTTGGGGAGGGAGGTCACCCTTGTTCTGAGTTGGAGAGTCTGGGAGCCAAGAAAGAAAGACAGCTGGGCTAGTGCAGCCCATGCCTGGGAAGGTGCTGTATCATTTAAACCCAGAAACAGCAGTAGTCGTGGTTGCTGTTTCTGAGTGCTTACTGTGCCTCCGGGTATTGTGCTAAGTACTCTAATGTGCATTGTTTTCCTTAAGCCATCAATAACCTGGGAGATCAGCTCTATTATTCACTCCCATTTTACAGATAGGGAAACCAAGGCACACAGAGGGAAGTCACTTGCCCAAGTGCACACAGCCCAAGAGTGACAGAGATGAATTTGGAGGTTAGGTCTAGCTGTCCAGCTTCTAGGAAAATGAGGGCTTTGTTTCATTTCCATGCTTAAGGTTGGGGCTGCTTCTGGTCCCTCCCTCTGCCCTGCCCTGTCATGGAAAATAGAGTTGAGAGAATGCAGCATGCAAGGGACAGGGGCCCTTGTGGTAAAAAGGAATGAACTGTTTCATGAAGGAAGAAGCATGTGAGAATGAATCAATTAATCTGACTGTGTACCTGAGATACCCTGAAATTATTGACTTGTCTAAATCCTGAAATCATCTTGTCAATTGCCTTTCCCACCTGTACTCCCCAAAGAATATGATAAGGTAGAGAGACAGATTCAAGTTCAAAGTCTTACTTGGCCATGTAAAGGCTGTGTGCCCCTGAGCAAGTGGCTTAACCTCACTGAACTTCAGTTTTCTCCACTTTAAAGCACAGACATTTTATAGTGAGAACAGTATGAGGCTTAAAGGAAGTATAACATATTTGAGAGTCCCTAAACAGTGCTTAGAGGTAAATGTTTGTTTCTCTATGGAATGGCAGAATAGCAATGTAATCCTGGTGCCAGCCAGCCTGGGCTCTTAATCCCTGTCCAATTGCTTATTAACAGTGTGATTCTGAGCAAGTTGCTTAACTTCTCTGGGCCTCAGTTTCCTCATCTGTAAAATGGGAATGAAATAATATGTTCTACTGCACAGGACTGTTGTGAGGATTACCTAAATGAATCTATACACAGCTTTGAACACAGTGCCAGCACATGATCCAGATGAGAGTGGGGGTGACTTTGTCCCTCAGGGGACATTGAACAGTGTCTGGAGACACTGTTGGTTGTCACAACTAGATAGGGAGTTGCTACAAGCATCTTAGTGGATAGAGGCCAGAGACGCTGCTAAATAGTCTGCAATGCACAAGACAGACCCTACCACCAAGAATTAACTGTCCTTAAATGTAAACAGTGCTAAGTTGAAAATCCCTGAGCTAGAGGGACTTCAAGGCTGCCCCATCCAACTTTCCATTTTGCAGATGATGTCAGGGAGGCTGTGACAGGTAAAGTGACTCAATGAGTGGCTCGGTCGATTGGGTTTATGGTTCATTCAGCATATGTTATTCATTCAACATATATTAATCTATACTCTCTTTTATGGCAGGCAGTTGGTTCATTAAGGAATCCAGAAAACTTCCATTTGTATCTTGTATAAACATATTCCATAAAGTATTAGGGCTCAATGGACATTGAGAAGCATTGGTCCAACCCCCAGGAAAACCAAGGTACCATCTTGTAGTTCTTAACATTGGGGGTATTTTGAGTCCCCCCAAACTTGATGGAATCTAGAATATTTCTTCTAAAAAACACACAGGCACATGTGTAAATATGTCTGAAGTATCAGGATGCCCTCAAACCACTGAATCCCATTTACAGAATGTCTAGTGTTTCAAGTTTGTTTGTTTTTGTTTTTTAAGAGGAGGGAGTTCTCCTTTAGAAAGAGGAGAGTAGAACCTGGCTTATGGTCACCTTGTCCATCCATAGGAAAGAAGCCTACCTAATTAGATGAAGCAAGTTCTAGGCATTATGACTCACTTCGTCCTTTGTCCGTATTTTGGAAAAATTCTGTGCCAAAAACATGCGAGGTGGTAGAACTGAGATGGGGAGGTGATAGGAATGCAACAGATTCTGTCGCGAAGTCTCTTGGACTTCCTTCTCCATCACAGCATCTGGATGTCAAGGTTAATGACGAATCCTGATTACTTTTTTGGGCCCATCTGTTTAGGAAGCTGACCTCACATGGAAGCCACCCAGCTGTCAGTCCCTCCACAGGCAGGATAGATGAGCAAATGTCTTTGAGAGACTCTGGACAGAAAGAAATACAATACGGATGCAGAAGGAACCACCAGTGGGAGGGAGGGAAGTGGAAAGGCAAACAAATTTTCTAGGCAAATGTCTAAGTGCAAACTTAATACATTCTGTAAGATTTGTGGATGCCCTAGGTGTGTCTTTCCAACTCATGAAGGCTCTTTTTACACTCAGGAGAAGCACTCAGCAGCCATGTCTGTCTAGCCTGGCACCTCTGGCTACAGCTGAATGGAAAAGGAGCAGACATTTAGGGCAAGCTGGGCCCATCACAGTTCCTTCCCTGGGAATTTGGAATCAGGACTAAAAAGAACTATAAAAATTGGGAAGAGCTAGTGTGGCTAGGTTTTCTAACATGTGGGATGAGACCTTTCATAAGACTAGTCTGTGTTCCTGCCCTCAGATCCCCTGCGATATCTTTGAATCCCTGTATTAAAGTTTCCTTTGCACACAATATGGTAGAATCTCCCAAGATAGCCCCCTCTCCTGTATGTGCATGTCATTTATCCCATAAATGAGGAGATAGAATTTATTTCCTTTCTCCAATAGAAAGTGCTGGAAGTGATGCTATGCCAGTTCCAGACCTAGCTAGTAAGAGATCTGACAACTCCCATCTTCGTTCTCCTGAGATCCAGATACCATGTAAAGGAGCTCAGACCAGACTAATGACTAAAGATCACATGGAGCAAGAGGGGCTACACGAAGAGCACCAAGGTACAGGCATGAGAATAAAGCTTTCTTGGACCTTCCAGCCCAGCCCAGCCACTGGCTGAGTGCAGCTGAGTGGGCAAACCCAACCAACACCCCCCTGGAGCAGAAAACCAGCCCAGCAGAGCTGGTATAGATTCTTAACCCACAGAATTGTGAAAAATAATATATTATTGTTGCTTTAAGTCACTATGTTTTAGGGGGGTTGTTATATAGCAATAGATAACCGAAATAACCCAGCTGGAACTATCTTCTTTTCTTGCAAGCCAAGTGTCTTAACTAATATAGAAAGTCTGTAGCAATCAGGCATGTAAAATAAACTCTGAAATCCCACTTAGCACTTATATAAGGAATGTGGGGGCAAAATGAGGTTGGTTAATGAGTTTCTTTTCTGGCCATCATTTCTCTCCTGGGATGCTGTAGGGAGCAGAGCTGGATTGGGAGCTGAGTGTGGGGAGTGAAGGTTTAGACCCCTCCTGGGCAGAAGCAAAGGGGCTCCAGGGAGGGAAATAGCTCTGGTCTGCTGCATGGCCTGGGCTCCATGGAACTGCTAATCTAGCAAAACTGCCCCAGGGAAACAGTGCCCCAGTGGAGGCCCAAGGGCATTTTGCTTCTAGAACTCTCAGAACCGTGACAGCATGGAGACCAGTTCTGGTAGCTTTGAGACTTACAGACAGGTTAGCAAGTGCTAAAAAGAATCAATGTGGCAGCACAGAAGGAGTTTTAACTTCCAGTCTGCAAAATGTCCCCGCCAAACCTGAATGATGAAAATTTCCTGGCTCTGCAGAGACTAGAATCTGGGGACAGGCCTTCAGAAAAGATGTCTCGTAGAGTTAAGAGATAGTTCTGCTGAGAGTCAGTCAGACAGCGATGGGCATCTTGTCTCTGCACCATGTTGGGCTACAGGCCTGAGCTCTCTAAGCCTCACTTTCCCCACCTGTAAAATGGGGGATAAATAATAGCACCTGTCTGATAGGGGATGAGAGGAGCAGTTGATGCGCTCATGTGTATAAAAGTTTTTAGACACAGAACTTGGCACATAGTAAGGTCTCGGTAAATAGTACCCATCATGATGATCATTTTTCACATTTGTCAACAGTGATTTTATAACTCTTCCGTTGGCTTTTACTCAGATAATAGAAAAGATTATTCAGCATCATAGAGCTGGTGTCTGGACTCAGAAGGGGACACAGATACACCTGCAATTTTAACACTGTTGGGAGTGGGGTTAAGTAGGTTGCTTTGTGTTCTTTGTCTTAGGATGAGAGGAAGAGGAGGCGGGAGAGGGTGAGTGTGGAGCTGTGTTAGACCCCCTCACAGTTAGAAGGAACTCATTTATTCTGAGAGATACAGCTAGTAGTAAGGTGTGGGGTTCTCCATCAGATACCACAAAATGTTACGAAGTCTAAATAGAAAGGACCCTGAGAATCAGCCTGAGTCATTTCATGGATGAAGAAACTGAGGCCCCACAGTTGTCTCATTGTCAGAGATTCTTAGATTCTGCAGGGGGAGCCCCAGTTGGAGCCCCAATTTTCAGTCTTGCTTCATGCCTGATATTTCACTTGGCTTTCATCTGACTCTACTCTGATCTCCTTCCAGAGAAGCGTGGGTGGAACAGGAATCAGGGCAGGTTTGAGCTTATAAGACACAAATAGCACTGGGTTTGCCTCTGGCGATGCTATCAGCAAGGGCTGGCTGCAGGAAGGGTGCTGTGGAACAACCACAGCCAGAATCTTCCGGGACTGTCCTCCCTACTCTGGGAAGCCAGGCAGAAAACACACCATCTCAGCAAAGGGACATTCTGTCCAAAGACTTGGCCCAAGTTCCCCTGGAAGCATCTCAAATCTCCTTCAGGGGAAGCCGAAGGCTGTTAGAATTCCAGGGCTTGACAAATGGAAATCTCAGGGCATAATTCTAGAACTGAGGCTTCAGTTAGTGCCAAAATGAGCTTTCTCATTTAAAAAAAAAAAAAAACTTACCATTAAATCATTGCCACCATTTATTGAGCTTATACTCTGTAATGAGGAAACGGAGGCACAGGGAAGTAAAAGTGGCTTGCCTAAGATCAACAGGCAGTAAGTGATAGAGTTGGAATTTGAACTCAAGTATCTCCTACTTTGATACCCCAGCTTATAACCACTATGCTCTACTGCCATGTTATCGGGTTGATAGGCAGACTACAATAGGACATCAAGGACAAGGCAAGGGCCCCATTTGTCCTGTTCTAGAACATTCAACTTCTCAGCCCACAGGGATCCCCATAACTTCTCCCCCAAGAGGCAGCAGCCATGTTGATACAACATGGCCTGACACTCCTGGCTGCAGCTGATTGGACAGGAGATAGCCCCTGACATAAACCAGCCAATCAGCATACTTTTCCTAGGAATTTGGACTCAAAACAAGAGTTTTAAACTCCTCAGTCTCTTGGCCACAGGCAATGCACACGAAAAAATGGGGGACAGCATCATCTGCCATATTCACTCATTCACTCAAGAAATATTTTGTTGTACACCTATTATATGCCAGGCTCTGAGAATACAGCAGGGAATAAAACAGGCAAAAATCTCTATAATGTAATGGGGAAAGATGAGATACAATAATTAAACTAAATGTGTAAAACATAAAATATGAGAGCTGGTGGTAAGTGCTATGTAGGAAAAAAGCTGAGAGGAGTCCTTACTTCCACTGCTTACCCTTAAGATCCTCATTGTTGTGTGAAAACACACACAGAGACACATACACATGCACCACCAGCCTAGAGAACTTCCTACTCCTGAAATAGCTTTTTAAAAGCAAAACAAAACCCAACCCTATAAGCGAGCCCCTCCAACCCACCCCTTTGGCAACTGCCTAAGGAAGCTACTGAAGGCAGATGTCTGTCACTTGTCAACAGCATCTCTGATCTCCCAGACTGCCCTGAGTGAAATAATCTACAGAGGCTCAACTCAAAGGTACCCACTGCCTGCATTTTCAGAACATCATTTTCCATCTGAGGAACTCGTTAATTCCCAGCTGAGTGTGTAGGTAGGGAGATCAGTGGGTACCTCTGTGGCCAAATCAGTTGTAAGCAGTTGGCAATAGCTGCCCTGGCAGAGGGGACTGGGCCGGGAGCTACAGTGGAAGTGCTCAGCATCTCCTGCCCCCATTTCCCATGTGAGATTCAGATCTGTGAAGACCACTCTGCTGGCCTCTCTGCATCCTGTCAGCCAAGGTTCTCACCAACGTCAAGGTTCCCATCGAAGCCATGAGTACCCGAAGCAGACACACTTACTCCCTTCACTTACATCCTAATGACTGCCCACATTTCCCTACTCCGCTCTTCTCAAGCCCATTCACTCAAGCTACTCCCTTGCTCTCCAGCACTGGGCACCATCCTTGCTCACTGATTCTCTCTCTCCCTCTCTCTCTCACACACACACACACACCCAACATCACATCATATATCTTTCTTGTAGGCCTGGCTTCTCTCCCATATGCATTTTCTTTGTCCCACCCTCCAGACCCCACTTTCCTCTCCTTCCTAACGTTTATAAACATGTAGCATAACCAAAGGCTGGGCCAGAAACTGTGCATGTGTCATCTCGGTCCCTACCTGATTCCTGTGGGATCATGACTGTTATTTCCTCCATTCTGCCAGTGAGAAAACTGGAGCTCAGAGAGGTCTGGTGATGTGCCCAAGATCCACAGCAGACACATGGGGGCTGGCATAGGAGGTTCTCTGAGTCCTGACCAGCCACGGTAAGTCTGCCACCCACCTTGCATGCTGTCTGTCTCTGATGGGATCTGTGTCTCACATTCACTTACGTGATTCATTTCAAGCATATCCTCACTTTTACCTATTGTCCCTTTTTCACTCACTCTCTGTCCTCCTCACCTCACCCCAGCTGTACTTTCTAGCACCTACAAGGCCAAGGTCTCTAGAACACATCTCTATGTGTTGTGATTGCCTAAGACACTCTATTTTCAATCCACCACACCCCTTGCAGCTCCAATGACAGTCTCCCTTTTCCCTCCAACAAGGCCACTCCCCTTCCCCTTCTTGAATGCATCCCCAAAGAAGAAGTCCCTCAACCCACTCCTGCCTCTGTTCCCTCTTCTCCCCTCCCAGCTCTCCCTCCTCATGCATCAAGGATCCTGGGTGTGCCTGGGTGGCATGTGGCAAGTGACAAAGCCCAGAGGCAACCCAGTGGGAGGCAGCACACCCTCCTGCCCCAGCAGCTCACAGGTGGAGAAGTGTTGGGCCTCACCCAATTCGCTCTTGCTCCATTTCTTCCATTTTCTCAGCGCGAGCGATCACCTTGTTGATGATTTCCTTCTCCTCATCGGTCAGCTCTTCTTGCTTCCTCTGCCTGTCAGGCTGACCACTGGGATGGACAGACCAGCCTGCCTGGAGCCTAAAAGGCAATTTGGAAAGGTATGAGGGTGGACAGAAGGCAGTCTGGGTAGGGAGTATGGAAAAGTGCTTAGGCCTGTTGACCCTGAAGTCTGGCAAAACTCAGTCCCAATTCCCACCTGGAAACTCACTGCCTGGGAGGCTCTGAACAAAATGATTACAATGCTCAGAGCCTCAGTCTGCTCATCTGTACAATGGGACACATGTTTCCCTCTTAGAGTTCTGATGAGTTTATTTTTCTTAAGTGCTTAACACACAGTAGACATTCTGTAAGTGACCTATGTAGGAAGCTCAAGGAAACCTGGAAGGGAATGGTGTCCTCAGGAAAAGATTCCAGAACAGTAGACCACTACTGTGTGGAAACAGTTCTAGTAGGCACTCTGAAATTCTGGGTCCAGTTTGGGCCCAGCACATGCCTGGCACAGAGATGTTTTGTCTGGGTCACAGATTTAAAAAACAATTTTTTAAAACTACTTGCCAACTAGGTTTATGTAGATCTCTTGAATTACTCCCTATGTCTACATTTCCAGCCTTAAATATTCCTATGTTGAGTTCTAACTTATAATCTTTTTTTTCTTTCTTTCTTTTCTTCAGTTTTTGGCTGGGGCTGGGTTTGAACCTACCACCTCTGGTATATGGGGCTGGTGCCTTACTCCTTTGAGCCACAGGCGCTGCCCTTCTTTCTTTTTTTTAAGCCAACACTGACATAGTGCCTACTGGGCACTCATCTTACCTTTTTATTCTTCACATGTGCTCACTGCATGTCCACATCACCTCATTTAACCCTCACATCATCCCCACAAGGCAGTGACAGTTATTATTCCTATTCCCTGGTGAGGAGGCTGAGGTGTGGAGAAATTAGACCACTTCCCCAAGGATACATGACTGGGTTAGGGTTAGGGTTAGCACATTTAGCCTCTTTGATACAAAGAGAAGGGAACCCGTGACCCTGACGATGGTCCAGAGGACGGTAGGAGCAGAGTTAACTCTATGGTCTATGACAAACTGATATCCTCTTCACTAACACCATAGTCCACATCCCCAGGGCTCAGAGATACATCACCTGAGCCAGACACAGGGTTAAATACCATTGGAAATTCTTGTCCCTCTCAGGGAACCCTTGCCAGGAACATCTCTCTCTACAGATCAGGGAAAAAAATCAGGAACTCCAAATCCTCAGGAGATATCACCCCATTAGCTTCCGGCCTTGGTCCCTTCCACTGCTCTAATCATATCAGCAGGCATGAAGTTGGAAATTAAAGCCATCTTCCTCCCTCTTCCCCCTCCTACCTTAGCTAGTTGGTTCTGAAGAGCCAAGAAGGAAGAGTTTGAAAGGAAAGAGAAGAAGATGCCTTGAGGCAAGTCTTGTTGGGTGAAAGGGAAGGAGGCTGTGGCTGGGTGGATGCTGCTGGAAATGCACCTCACCATCCCAGGTGTGGCCTTGGAGCAGGTGCCTCTGGGGTGGACACATGCTAACACCACCCAAACCTCCTGCTCGAACCACCCCCTCCACCAGGGGTGTCTCAAGGACTTAGAATAAAACTCAGAATTAAGTAGAAGTGATGGCTGTACACAATTATGAATACATTGAGTATCACTGAGTTGTATGCTTTAAGATGGTTACTTTGATGGCATGTAAATTTTTTCTTAATAGAAATAGAACCCAAAGTTTTTGCTTATTCTGAAAAATCCTACCTGGTCTGTTCTTTACTTGCTTGTCTTCATCAGACCTTTTTCCTCCTCATCACTATGCTCTGGACACACTGGTCTCTATGCTCAATCTTTAACACCCAAACCTTGTTTCTGTCTCAGGACCTTTGCACTTGCTATTCCCCCTGCCAGGAATACCCTCTCTACAGATCTTCCCATGGCTGGCTCCTCATTATCCTGGTCACAGAGAGGTCTACTCTCTCTAGTACACCTCTTTCTAGCTGAATTCATCTTTTAAAAATTTTCTTGTTATCTGTTTCCTGCCCCTTTCCCCCCATAAGAATGTAGATTACAGAATAGCAGGACTTTGTCTGGCTCTGGTTCACTATTGCATCCATGACCGATTGCTATCTGAGAATAAGCATATAGAGAGTCTTTGAAAAAGACCTAGTCCCTGGTGGCCAAAAGAGATGATAAATGTCTAATTATACAGGTGACTTACAGGGAGCCTGAACTAATGGAGGTTACTCAGTCTAGCGATGGGGCAGAGCTCCCTGAGGAAGTGATGAGAATTCACTCTGATCCTGGGGATGGGACCTAGTAATTGTCACATGATTAGAAAAATTTGCAAAAGCAAGATATTTTTGTCCTCTTGAACCTAAGTGTGCCCACTAAATTATTAAGTTTCAGGCCCCAGTTGTACCCCATAAATGCATTAATGTATTCATGAAAAATTATAGTCAAACCATTGCCTATTTTCCCCAATCTCTATATTTATAGCAAATGGCATTTAGATTATAATTATTTGCTGGTAAAATAACAATATGAAACGTGTAAAATAAATATTAAAAAAGAAAAACATAATCAATATAGGTATTTTGATGGAGAAATTATGTTTCTTTTTGTACTTCCATTTTTTTTTGCTTTATATACTTTAAATCAATTTTATTAATGTTTACATCTTTAAAATAAAAAACTAAGTTTTAGGCCCCACAAAGTTATAGAGGGCCCCTGCCGAGACCTCAAAGAAAAGCTTGAGGGGTGAGATAAGTTTGGGGAAAGAGGAGAGAGTGGGTCTGTCTTTGCTGGAGCTGAGAGGGCTGGAGCAGAGAGTGTGAGCTTAAGGAGGGGAAGAAGACCAGTATGGGGGCCAGCCTCCAGGATGGTCTCCAAGGGTCCCTGTCTCCTGGTATTCACACCCTCCTGTGTGTTCTCCCCTCCCACACCAAATCAGAGCTGGTCCTGTGTGACCAATAAAATACAGTGGAGGTGACAATGTATGGTTTCCAAGACTAAGTCATAAAAGACGTTGAAACATCCACATTGGTCTCCAGGATCACTCATGCTGGGGAAAGCCAGCTGCCATGTCCTGGAGACATTTAAACAGCCCTGTGGAGAGGAAACAGAGCCCCCAACCAACAGCCAGCACCAACCTGCCAGCTGCATGAGTGGCTCCTGCAGACCTGATCACACCTTTGGATTGGTCAAGCATTTGGATAACTGATTCCCTAGATGACACGTCTGCAGCTGGAGGAACCTTGTGGCAGAGCTGCCTAGCCAAGCCAGTCTCAAATTCCTACTCACAGAAACTGTGAGGGGTCATCAAAGTTTTCTGTTGTTTTAAATCACTTATTTAGGGTGATTTCTTATGCAGCATCAGACAACTAGAAAAATCCATCCAGTAGGAGGATAGAGACAGACTGGGAGCACCCCACCCAGGGTCTGGATTCGTGTTCCCCTTGCTGCATGACACATTCTCACAAATTTAGGAGATAAAACAACACACACTTATTATCTCACAGTTCCCATGCGTTGGGCATGGCTTAACTGGGTCTTCTACTCAGGATTTCACAAAGCTACAATCAGATGTGGTCTGAGCTATGTTCTCATCTGAAGGTTTGATAGGGGAAGAATCATCTTTCAAGCAAGATTTGTGTTGTTAGTAGAATACATTTTATTGCAACCATATGACCAAGGGCCTCCTGGCTATTTGTTGGCTATTGAGAGAGCACCTCCATCTACAGGTCCTAGAGGCTGCCTGCAAATCCTAACCAAGCAAGCTTCTCCAACTACATCCTGTGGGCCACTTCCTTAATCAAATCCATGGGGAGAATCCCTAACTCCTGCCACCTGAGACAAAGTCTCATGTAACACAATGTGATTGCAAGAGTGGCAGCCCATCCCTTTGCTATATTCTATAAATTAGAGGCAAGGCCCAGGTCTTGCCCCCACACAAGGAAAGGTCATTATACAAAGGCATGAGCACCAGGAGGTAGGGATCATTGTCTCCCACCTCTTCCCTAGCAGGTATCCTTCCATCTTTGCTTAAATGCCTCCTGTGATGGAGGCCTCACTCTCTCATATGGAGTCTGCCATTGTTGAGAGGATCATCCATATGGTGTGCCAATATCCCTCAGCATGATTTTCTTCCCATTGATTTTATTATTTTTTTTATTTTTTGAGACAGTCTTACTTTGTCACCTTTGGAAAAGTGCTATGGCATCATAGCTCACAGCAACCTCAAACTCTTGGGCTGAAGTGATCCTCTTGTTTCAGCTTCCCTAGCTGGGACACAGACTATTTTTAGAGACTGGGTCTCACTCTTGGTCTGGCTGGTCTCGAACTCATGAGCTCAAGCAATACACCCACCTCAGCCTCCCAGAGTGCTAGGATTTCAGGCATGAGCCACTGTGCCTGGCCTACTTCCCATTGCTTTTAAAGGATATAGTGGAGTCCTGCATATTGAAGTCTGACTACCCTTCCCAAAGAGCCCTAGTCATAACCTAATTCAGCCACCTCCTAGGTTCTAGTTTTTCATAGAAATGGATGGTTCAGCTGCCCCATTTGTCCTTCCTCTGCCTTCATTTCTTTTCCTGGATTTCTCTGCTGATCCTCCTCCAATTTATTTCCTGCCTTTACAGAGCATCTCAGTGACCAAAGCTGAACAAAGGTAAAATTGTGGACCTAGTACCCAGTGGAGACCCTCCAAGGACATGTTCCTGCAGCTACAATCTGATCACAGCCCACCCCATACCATTTACGGGGTCAGCATGCACACAGGAGAGGCAGCTCCAGAGACATGAACAGGGCTGGCGTTCCTAAGAGGCCCCACCTAGGGTAATTGCCTCCATCTGCAGACTGCAGAGGAGCATTCCTGGTGGAGGCTGCCGGCACCTCTCCAAACTCTGCCCGCCCCCTCCCCCTTCTGCTTCAGAACATGCAGTTGACAAACAGCTCATCCAGTGTTTGAAAATGTCTCCGATTGGTCTCAGTGGGAACCCACAGCCTCCTGTGGATTTTCATGTTTTAATTCCACAAGCAAACAGATGGAAACAGATCAGTTTTTCAAACCAAAGCCTTTGCTCTCAGGGGACAGAATGGGCCTGTCTAGGCCTCCCTGGGCTGGGGAGCAATGTGAGCATGGCAGCCTCAAGGATCAGTCCTTGTGCTGAGATCCTTGCCAAAGGCCTCTTGGCACAGAATACCAGCTCTGTGTCCTTAAGATCAGAGTCCAGTGCTGGGATCTTGTTAAAGACCAAAGCTGGAGACCAAAGTATGGGTTCCCTTGGACAAGTTACTCAGAGGATTGTATTAGATACAGAAAATACCCGAGGGCCTAGTGTGTGCCAACTTGAGCCCTCCTTGACTTGGCAGAGTTAATGATGAGAACCCTGGGTCTACTACTTGTTGGCAGTGTGTGCTGAATGCTCTGAATGACAATTGCCTGGTCATTCCTGGTGGGAATGATAATAGAGTATGAATCATAGGGCCCTTGCCAGGAGTAAGAGTGAAAATGCTCACAAAGTGCTTAGCACGTGAAAGCACCCGGTGAACAGTAGGTCTGGCTATTGGGACCATCCTCTTCATCTACCAGGATGCCCTAACTTTTTAGTGAGGGATGATGGACTCAAATCAATGAGCTGTATCAGGAACTTTGGCAGCACACTGAGAAGGCAGACTGAGCTCCAGAATTTCATGGGGCTGCCTCACCAGGTGAGTGTAGGAGTTTTCTACACCAACTCTTACTATTAATAACTAGCTGCTGGCAGGGTAGCCCTTCAGCCTGAGCAGCCCTGGCAATGCCTATAATTATAGCCCTGGCTGCTGTGAAGATGCAGTCGCCTAAGAGAGGGTTGCAGGGCATAGGCTTTGGGGTCACACAGTCTGGGTTCCTTTCCTGGCTCTGCTCCTGCCTGGCTGTGTAACCTGAGGTGTAAGTTACCAGTATCTCTGGGCCCTAGTTTGCTCATCTGTCGAAGGAGATACTTCCTAGTGGCCCCATACACAGATTACCTAGATCATGTATGTAAAGTGTGCATCCTAGAACTTAGAGGATGCTGAGAGAAGGTTAATTTGGGTGCCTTCATCTTCTTCCTCCTTCCTTCACCTCTTCCTCTTCTTCTTCCTTTTCTACTTCTTCTTACTCTTATCATTATTAAATATTCTGGCATGAAACTGGGTCTCAAATCCTCACCATAGGGACAATTCAGTGACAAATTACCCAACAGCACTGCATGTGTAGTGAGCCCCGAATTCGAGTGAGTGAATGAACAGAATGTTTTGATAGGAAGGAGTAGAGAAGAGAATGAATCACTGACCCTGGGCTGGGAGGAGACCAGTAGAATAAAACAAAACGTGCAGCCTGGGTTGTTGACTGGCAACTGATATTTTCAAGTCGGAAATCTCTTTGGGCATCCATAGGCACTCCTAAAGCCACGGCAGTAGGATTTCCTTTCTCAATCTGGAAACACTAACCCCAGACCAGAACTCTTTGAGGCATTAGGATGCAATGGGAAAAAATGAGTTTTGGATTCAGACCAATCTGCACTCAAACCCTGGCACTGGGTAGCTTCAAGAAAAGTCCTTCATCTCTCTAGACTCTGATTTCTTCATCTTTTGAGTACAGTTAGTAATATTTATCTCATAGGGTTTACATGCACTGCCTCATTGAATTTTCACACTCTCCTATGTAGTGAGCATTAGTCTTCTCTCTAGTAAATCAAGGCTCAGAGAGGTTAATCACCTGCCTAAGGCCACACAGCTTGAAGTAACAAAGCCAGCTCTGGGAGGAAAAGCCTGTGCTCTGAACCTCCATTCTGTCCTGCCTTCCTGAAAGTCAGACAGGTGGTGTTGTCCAATGTCTCATTCTTTCTCCCAAGTCATCATTAGCTATCCCTAACCCTAACCCTAATCTGATTATCCATGGCTCTTGTATTTGGAGGAAACTTGAATCTCAGAAACTTTTGATTGTTAATTCTAAACATCATTTTTGTTTCAGCTGGGTGTCATTTTAAGGACTATAGTAGATCAGTCTAACTAGGGGAATGTAAATTATAGAGACACCACGAGCCTACCGCTAACTAAAAATGCTAATGGTGTGAGTAGCGTGAATGGGAATAAAACAAGCACATTCCCCTCAGAAGATGAAGAGATTGAGACTCTCTGGGGCCTGTCAACAGCTGGCATCCCTGCAGAGAGCAATGTGCCATGCTTTGGCTGCAGGAAATGCTCAGTGCTGCCTGTGAGGTGGAGGGAAGAATTAACATCGCAGGAGAGGAAGTTAGCTGGATGCCTCTACCCCAAATACACCTGCTATTATCCTAGAAGGCACTTTACTGGCTGCTCTAGAAACTAAGCACCTTTACTGAGAAAGGATAATGCAAACCACATCCGGACACCAGTCCAAACCTATGAAAACCTCTGCACAGAGAAAGGGGGTGGCCCTTGGTGGAGCTCACTGCTTCTCAAACTTTAGTGCACCTAAGAATCGCTTGGCTGGCTGGCTGGAAAGCAGATTTCTGGGCCTCATCTGCAGAAATTTGGATTCTTCAGGACTTCTGGGGTAAGGGCTGAAAATTTCTGTTAAGTTCCCTGCTGCTGCTTATATGGTGGTCATAGGACATTCTCAGACAGTTCACAGGAATGTGACCTGAAGGACAAGTCCTAAGTACCCACTAGCATTTAATGCCATCTGCTATGACTCTGGTCACCCATGGCTTGAAATCCATTCTGTAGAAATGTTCACACATTCATTTTAGTGGGCTTTCTTTTTTGGTGAAAATAGTGTAAAGCTGGAAATAACCCAATAGGGGGTTGTTAAATACACTCCACATCCACACGGTATTCAGCTGCCCAAAACAGTGTTACAGAAAGCTGCCCATAACACTGGCATGCAAAAAGTGAGGTGTAGGTGTGTCTATGGACATACACACAGGCAAATAATTTTTTAGAACAATTGGAAATCCAGATAAAGATACATTATATACGGTAGACATACCAGAAACATCATGCTACACCATCTCCCTTTACCCCCAGCACCCATGCCTCCTCCTCCTTCCTGTCATCTGCCCCAGTGGAGTGACCCTTGGGGGCTACACCCAAGGGCTCCCAGGCCCCCCTGTGTTCCAAGTGGGGTCAGTCAAGGAGAGACAGCAACTAGCGACGGGTGTGTTTCCCTGGTATTACTCCATACCTGCCAACAGGCTAAGTTCTAGCAGAGGCTGGGACCCTGGACAGGTATTGTTAAGTGTCCCTTCTCTGAGGTTCCTGCTGTCCTTGGCTCCTGCTCCCTCTGTTTCTCCTCTTTCAGCTTTAACAGGATAACAGCTCCCAGTTGTTGCTAGTTCTAGGGTGATTCATAATCTCTTGTTGGTTCCCCCAGCCTTCCCATACCTATTTAAGTATCCTTTCCATTCAAAGGGTTCTTCAAACATCCCCCCTAGATTTGATGCCTATTTCCTGCTGGGATTCTGAAGCCATTCCTGATTCCCCTGGATTACCGGCTGAGACACTCAAGAGTGAAGAGGGCTAGCAGGTCTGCACTGTCATTCACATACCTAAAGCAATTCTTCCCAAGCACCTGCCCTCTCCATCCAAAGCTTGTTTAAGCCATCATTTTCAAAGCGCCCTGCAATTCCTGGTGAGGGGCAGGTACGACAAAGGGCTTCAGGGGAGTGGGACATAGAGGAGACAGAGGGGGCAAAGCTGGATTGCTCAATCCTAGCAAAGCAAGGATAGTTAACAATAATTTACTATATATCTCAAAAGAGCCAGAAGAGAAGAAACATGATATTCTCAATACAAAGAAATGATAAATGTTTAAGGTCATGGATATCCCAATTATCCTCATTTGATCATTACACATTGTATATAGGTATAGAAATATCACCTACAACCCCAAAATATTTACAATTATTTTATAACCATAACAATAAACAATATAAAAGAAAATAAAGATAAATGTCAGAAAAACTTGAATAGCTGATATTTCGATTAAAGCGTGAGATACGGCTTATTGGAAGGATACCCCCCAAACTTCTCCCTTCTCTGTACCCATGCCCTGTGCCATGTGAATTTCAAATTAATCCTACCAAGGAGTCAGAGTCTATTTTCCAATTCTTTACATCTAACCTGGACTTACGGCTTACACTTTCATGGCCAATAAAATGCAGGAAAGTAATGTTGTACCAATCCAGAGGCAAGGTTCCCACAGGCCTTTTGTGTTTTTGCTTACTCTACCACCTTGCCATAGCCACTAGGATAGCCCAGGATAGCCAGATGAGTGACATGTAGGACAGAAACATGTCATTCCAGCCATGGCCATCCTAGACCAGCCAACCCTTTAATGTGTGAATAAGCCCAGCCAAGGTCAAGAGAGCCACCTGCCAAGCACAGATCCCTGAGAATAAATAATTGTTGCCTGAACTATTGGGTTTTAAGATGGTTTGTTACACAGCAGAAGCTAACTGATACAGCATCCACTATGGTCCTGCCAAAAATGTGACGCTTGGTAGAATGCCTACACTTATTTTACAATTTAGTGTTATTTTCAGGGATCATTGCATTACGTTCACTGTGATATATTTGATGCTTTTAGCCACTAAAAGTCTTGATCTAGTTTCACTCTTATCTATCTCAAATATTGAGCATCAGAATAAAACACTATCCAAGAAAAAGTTTTACTGCTAATCAAATGTCCAAAGATCACTGCAATTGACCTGGCCATATTCCAGATGCCTGATACTCACAAGAAGCAGGAAAATTGACACGAAACAGGAGTGGAGAGAGCGTGGCCAGACACTTGAGAACTGGCCTTATAGACATGGTTTATCTGCTACCTGATGGTACCTGTTTATGTGCATTTTGAGAGGGTCATAAGGAATGTAGCCACCAAGGCCAGCATCAGTGGCCCCCACCCAAAAGGAAGTTAGTCCTGATTCCAGGTGGAAGGCCCTTGTAGATGTTTCTCTCCAAAATACCACAAAGGGCAGCCTCCCACCACCTTCCTGCCTCCTACCTTGATTGCTCATTTCATGCCCACAATATTCACATTAAAAAAATACCTGCCAGATGTGGCAATTAATAAATTATACCTCCCAAAGGCACAGGATGATATAGTGCTGTTGGGGCATGGAGGCACAAAGGCACTCAATAGCAGTGGTGTGCAGAAAATGCATCCTTATTCTTTCCTTTCTTCTTCTCCCCCTCCCCAGCCCTCAGGATGCTGACATGAGCAGGTGTCAGTGGGAAGACTCATTATGACACAGGGAATAAGATTTTAATGGATCCTAAAGGGAAGGATGAAGAAGAAGGGGCAGCCAAACCACAAAACATTTTCCACATGCCCGGCTTCTGCAAAGGCCTTTTTGGAAGGAATTTACCCCCAAGAAGAACCAACAGCATCAAGAAGAACAAACAGAATGCCAAAAGGATGCTGTAGCTCCCCTATATCCTCAGAATGTCAGAGGGACCTGGGGTTCCTGGTAACCTTTTCAGCCAGACTAAATTCCATTCAGTTCTTCCAAAATTCCATGCCTTCTCTGACATGTGGACTTTGTAGATGCTGTGCCCCTTCTCTGTCTCTCCCACACAGAGCTCCTCCTTCCCCTGGCCTCAGTGAACATGTGGCTTCTTCCTGGAAGCTTTCCCATCATGACCCTCTTTGGGCTCCCACAGTCCACTGTGATGCTACTATTCTAGCTCCTAGGCATTGGAGGGCACCAGGGCACATTTTTCAGAGGGGTGCCAGAAAAACATATACACTTCTTAAGAAAGGGAAAAAAATATTAAATTTGTAATAATCAAGACACATTTGACTTCTGCATTTGTAAGAGGTACTCAAAGTGACTCATGTCCATCTTTCGTTATTGGTATATATTGAGCGCTATAGGTAAAAATGCCTTCCCACAGCTTCTGAACGTGTGCACACAAGTGAAGACAGGATTGCTTTGCAGTCCGGCTGTTCATTTATTGGACCCAGCATCCAATCTGTCACGCACATTTAGGAAATAAATCCAACTAAAAACACAAAAGTTGGGAGAAAAAACAATGTCTGCAAGTCAAAAACATTTCACTGGGAAATCAAAATGACCTTCGATGAGGTGACACTGACCAAATGGCACATAACAAGCCACAAGCTCTGTTCTGTTCATCATCATCTTTTATTAATGAAGCAGTTATTGGCGTTTACGTTTTCCTTATCTTAGAACAGGGTTACCCAGCAAGACGTTGTGAAAACAAGGGCCCAGAGTGGTCCATCAACTTGCTGAAATCCTTCAAATTACTAATAAGAATTAATTGAGACCTCTCCTTAGGAATATCTTCTACGATCTTTTCACCAAACTTGTTATGTTTTTTTAATTCATACTTTTTTTCATGAGAAAGCTGTGTGCTTTTTAGTAACTTGGCTTTTTTCTTTTTTTCTAGACATGTCAAATTTGCTGGTTCTTTTTTCAGCCATCCCTCTTTAGGGGCAAGCCACTTGATCAGAAAAAGATAAAATACAGTTTGTAGGGGAAAAAAAAGAGTCATAAAATACTCACTGTTCTTTATCACTGAAGGAAGGCAAGAAAGGAGAGAAAGAAAAAAATGAATTAAGTTAGGTAAGAAATCTTGTAACCATATCAACCCTGTTTGGTGGCAACAACCACAAAGTTTGAAGGATGATGACCTACTTCCATCTTTTCCAGTCATTACTCCCTCACTCCAGCACATCTAAAGCAAGGCTGCTCCAATGTAGGGTTTTAAACACAATGTCTTTGACTAAACTGGCCAATCATTTCAGCTTATAAATTAACTACAGTAGAACCTCTGTAAGTTGACCACCCGAGGGACTGTAACAAACTGGTCAGCATAAGGAACTAGGCTTCCTGGACTGATATGTACATGTGGTGCATGTCTGGTCTATGAAAATTAGGTCAACTTAAGGAGGTGGTCAAGGTAGGGAAGTGGCCAGCTACAGAGATTCTGCTTCATTGATTATTTATATATTTGAACAATGGTTTGGGGGCCCTAAAGGAAAATCACTTAATCATAACACGATCATCATCATTCTTGGTTTCTGTTATTCCAAATTCTGAGTGTTAAGAATTATACAAGGTTTAGCAATAAACCCTGAACAGTAGAACATATAATGCCCCAGTTTGGGGAAGCAAGCTCTTTTATTCTAGAAAGGAGACCAGTGCCTCCATTTACCAAGTGTGTATTCAAAGGTAGGTCATAGCCTCTCTTCATGCCTCTGCTTCTACCTCCCATTTCTGGCACTCTCTGGTTTGCAGGCTTGAAAGCTAGATAGAAATATCACCTGTCAGAGAGCAGCATGTCTCCCCTTGTATTCCCAACATGGACAGCGGAACCACTGCCCTAACCAAGCAAGGAAGGTACATTCATTTCTTTCAGATCTCCCTGTTGTTGGTTTCAAAGACAATGATTAGATTCAAGGACAATAAGAGAGGAAGACATTTGAAAATCACAAAAGCAGTAAGTGTATCTGGCCAGCCAGCAGTTAATTAAGACAAGATTTCTTAATTTACTGGAGAAAGACATTAAAAGTGTCTGCATTAGCTCATCACTACTGCAGAAGACCAGGCAGCATGTGTGATGGCTGTAATTCATCCATTAGCATTTATTGGAAAATAATTTTAATATCTGAAGAAAAAGCAGTGGCAATCAAGCCAAGCCAGATGCATCCGGAATGCCAAGATGTTTCATGGGAGCCCAGGAGCGCTTTAATGAAATGGGGTCCAGACTGTTTGAATAATTCTAATTTAATTGTAAGGCAAATTGTTTGGCTTCATATCGACTAAAGTAAACTCTGATGGATGGGATTTTAATTAACTGACATTTCTTAAATAAAATAAATATTTTACCCCATCTATCCTTCAGGCAACTGTTTATCTTACACAGACACACGTTTTGGCTGATGAAATATTCTCTGCAAAATAAGTTTGGCTCCAAGAAGACATCATGAGAAGGGCTTTGGAAACAAGGAATTTCCTATCAAAAAAGAAACCAGTGGAGTTCAATAGTCTCTTCAAAAATGTAAAACTCAAAAATGGGAAGAGGGTTTAAGTAGAAGCAGTAAGCAGGCAGGGGATTTTTTTTTCCTTTGGGCTATAGGGTTGAACTAAATATTTGGACAGACTCATCATTAATCCCATTATATTATAATTAGGCCCCACACAATTAAAGCAAATCTTTTTTAATGCGGTTCTGGGATTGCAAGAAGGTAAGGGAATTCTCCAAGACCCTTTTCCCTTTAAAAACAAATAAACAAAATAGACTTCATTGAAATGAAAAAATATTTTCTCCCCAAAAGACTCTGTTATGAAAAAGAAACAACAAATTACAGACTGAGAGAAAGTATTTGCAAAATGGATAGCTAACTAAAGACGTTCATCTATAATGTTTTAAGA
>CAUYQV010077509.1:0-11154 GCA_963574575.1 Galagoides demidoff
GGTCCCAGCTACTTGGGAGGCGGAGGCAGGAGACTCGCTTGAGCCCAGGAGTTGGAGGTTGCTATGAGCTGTGATGCCATGGCACTCTACCCAGGGGGATAGCTTGAGGCTCTGTCTCAAAAAAAAAAAATAAATAAAAAAAAAATAAAAATAAAATAGCTAGAAAAAGAAAATGTTATTAAGAAAATCACAAGAGAAAATATATTTACTACTTATTACATGGAACTGGATCATCATTAAGGTCTTTATCTTTGTCACCTTCACTGAGTAGGCTGAGTAGGAGGAAGGGGAAGGCTTGACCTTGCTGTCTCAGAGGTGGCAGAGATGGGGAGGTGGAAGGGGCACACTTGTGTAACTTTATGGAAATACATCATTATTTGTAACTTGTTTGGTTTTTCATTTCTCTAAAAATATTTCTGTATATAGCTCGGCACCTGTAGCTCAAGCAGCTAACGCACCAGCCACATACACCAGAGCTGGTGGGTTCGAATCCAGCCCGAGCCCACCAAAAGACAATGACAACTCCAACCAAAAAATAGCTGGGCGTGGTGGCAAGCGCCTATAGGTCCAGATATTTGGGAGGCTGAGGCAAGAGAATCACTTAAGCCCAAGAATTGGAGGTTGCTGTGAACTGTGACGCCACAGCACTCTACCCAGGGTGACAGCTTGAGACTCTGTCTCAAACAAAAAAATAAAATAAAATAAAAATATTGGGCGGCACCTGTGGCTCAGTGGGTAGGGCCCCATATAACAAGGGTGGCGGGTTTGAATACAACCCCAGCCAAATTGCAACAAAAAACAGCTACTTGGGAGGCTGAGGAAAGAGAATTGCCTAAGCCCAGGAATTGGGGGTTGCTGTGAGCTGTGATGCCACAGCACTCTAGCAAGGGGGACAAAATGAAACTCTGTCTTAAACAAAACAAAACATTTCTATATGGTACCAATCCTTTTTCCACCATCTGCTTTCGTTTTGGTGCCTATGTCATAAAAAAGTCAAAAGCAATCTTGAGTAACTGGGACCCTCTGCCCAACCATCTAATGACAATTTGTTTTCTGACTCTGCTTCTGCTGCATCTTCCTCCTCATTGCCCGGCACTGGCTGGGAAACCCTTGTCTCTATCAAGTTAATTCCTCTGCTGTGGCGTCTGTTAGCTTTTGAATTTCTCCAAGATCCAGATCTTGAAACCCTTGATTTCTCACCTTTTCCCCATATCCACGATCTCTTTCATGATTTCTTTGATCAGCTCAATCCCAGATCCTGGGAAGTCAGGCCAGGTGTTATGGTTCATGCCTGTAATCCTAACACTCTGGATTGCCTGAGATCTGGAATTGGAGACCAGCATGAGCAAGAGCAAGACACCCTCCCCACCCCACCCCCATCTCTAAAAAAACTAACCAGGCATTGTGGCGGGTGCCTGAGGTCCCAGCTACTTGGAAGGCTGAGGCAAGAGGATCACTTTAAGCCCAAGAGTTTGAGGTTATTGTGAGTTATGATGCTATGGCACTCTACCAAGGGTGAGAAAGTGAGACTCTGTCTCAAAAATAAATTAATAAATCCTGGGAAGTCATGCACAGCATCAGGACCCAGGTTTCTCCAGCAGGAATTTATTGTTTCAGGCTTGATGACTTTCATGGCTTTTTCTATAATGGCAATGGCATCTGCAATGGTGTAGTCCAGGGGTCCTCAAACTTTTTAAACAGGGGCCAGTTCCCTGTCCCTCAGACCATTGGAGGGCTGGACTGCAGGCCCAGGACAAGTCAGGTACTAAGCAGGACAGGCAGCAGAGGCAAAAACATCCGGCAGGCCAGATAAATGTCCTCAGCGGGCCACATACGGCCAACGGGCCGAAGTTTGAGGACCCCTGGTCCTTCCAGACCTTCATGATGCTCTCTCTTGGGCTTCTCTTCCATAGTGTTGACAATTCTCTTCAAAGAGGACTGTGTATGATGAGCCTTCAAGGTCCTTATGAGCCCCTGACCTACAGGCTGACTTAGGGACATTGTGTTCGGGTAGACATCTCACCACCTTCAGTGTTGAATCCATGGGGCTCTGGATGATCAGAGGCGTCATTGGATATTGAAGTCTGGAGCTGTGGTTTTCTGCCATTTCAAGGTAAATGGATCCAGTATAAGGACCATTGTAAAAAAAAAAAAAAGAAAGAAAGAAAGAAAAGGGGCCAGGTGCAATGGCTCACACCTGCAATCCTATCACTTTGGGAGGCTAAGGTGGGTGGATTGCTTGAGCTCTGGAGTTCAAGACCAGCCCAAGCTAAAGCAAGACCCCATCTCTAAAAACAGCAGGGCATTGTGGCATGCAACCATAGTCCCAGCTACTTGGGAGGCTGAGGCAGGAGGATCACTTGAGCCCAAGAGTTTGAGGTTATTGGGAGCTATTATGCCATGGAACTCGATCAAGAGTGACAAAATGAGACTCCATCTCAGAAAAAAAAAATTCTACTGGGTGGCTGGGTGCAGTGGTTCACACCTCTAATTCTAGCAGTCTGGGAGGCTGAGGGCAGCGGGTCAGCACTCAAGAACAGTCTGAGCAAGAGTGAAACACCGTTTCTACTGAAAATAGAAAAATTAGCCGATGTGACATAAGGCACCTGTAGTCCCAGGTACTTGGGAAGGGTTGAGGCAGGGGATCATCTGAGCCCAGGAGTTGACCTATGACACCAGGGCACTCTACCCAGGGTGACAGACTGAGACTCTGTCTCAAAAAAAAAAAAAGAAAAAATCTATTGGGTGAATATTTTACACATATTCATTCATTTACCTTCATGAATGTTTGAGTTGTTTCTAGGCCTTTCTTATTGAAGTTTGAGGACAGGGCTGCTCAAACAATCTTGTGCATGTTGCCGGGAGCACATACGCAAGATTTTCTCACAGCTGCGTATCTAGCAGTGGGACTGCCTGGATCATGTGTGAATTCAGCTTAACTTGTCACTGCTCTTTGACCTCATCTCCCACTTCCCTCCAGTTTGACAACTAAGATCCAGCCACACTGGCCTCCCTTTTCTTGAACAAGCCAAGCCCATTCCAGCCTCCGGACCTCTGCACTTGCTGTCTCCTCCCCTTTCCTTCTGGGCTTCTCATGGCTGCCTTTTACTTATCTTTAGGACTCCACCAGATATGAACCTCTCAGCCCAAATGTCAATTTCCTCGGCCCCTCACCTAAATGAGTTATTTCTGTTCCCACCCCAATCATCCATGTTCTGTCCTCTTCCTAGCACCTGACACCATAACCAGAAATAGCCTTTATTTATTTTTTTTGATTTGTCATCATCTCCCCAACTAGACTCAAGCTCTAGGAGTGCCAAGACCAAGTCCATTTCATGGCTGTGCTCCATGCAGCAGAGCCTGATGAGCAGAGAGAAAATTCTTGATGGGATTTGTTTTTGGAGGTGAGTACTAAAATTAATACCATGATAGAGATGAGCAACCTGAAACTCAGAGAGGATAGGCCAGGTGCCCAAGGTCACAGAGCTTGGAAGTGGCAGACCCAGGATTTGAACCCAGGTCTAATCAGGTACAGGACCCAGTGTTCTTTCCCAAAAGAGACCTTTTTGCTTTGATGTGGACTTACCTTCATGCTCCCATTATCAGTTGCCCATTCAGTGCCACCTGTTGCAGCCACGTGTTGGAGGAAACTCTGGGTCCTTCCCTTGGCTGTCACTCCTCCACCTGCGGTGGGTGGGAGATGTGGCCTTGGACTATGGGAGACCTGGTGTTCCACCACCTGTCCTGGGAATGGGGCCCAGTCCCCCCATCCCCCCACCTGCCTGCCTTCTAGGCTATATTAGAGCCCCAGGCTCTGCGTCAGTTTCCTATCATCTCAAAAGTCACAATGCTCGGGCAGCTGAGTTTCCTCTTATTTGTGGCTCTTGGTAAGCCCCCGGCCTGTGTCTATGCTCTCTGTACTGCACTGGGCTAGGAGTCCTTGAATCTACCACCCACCCAAGGGATCCATGGAACCCAACACCTGGTTCCCTGGGAAGGGGTCTCAGCTTGTACCTGTGGTGGGATTGTAGGGGTTTCTGGCTTGGTGCTAGAGTAGGAGAGCAGGGGGGAAGCTGTGGATGCACCAGCTCAGGAGAAAGATTGGGAGGACCCACAGGGCTATAGTGGGAGGCCTTGATGGGAGCAGTAAACAAAGCCCATGATTGGGCTCTGTAGTTAGACTCCTTAGGTTGAAATTTCCACTCTTTTGTTTAACTCTCCAACTCTCCTCTTATACCTGTTCTCCCTACCTGGCTCTATATCTTGTGATGGAGCCTATTCCTGGTCTTTCTGTCAGCTCAGGGGCACCTCGTCCTAGCAGCCTCCCTTGACTGACAATAATGGTAACAGATAACACTTATCTTTTACTATATATAACCTGAATGCTAAGAATTTTAGTTGTTCTTTTTTTTTTTTTAAGATATTATTGGCTCGGCGCCTGTGGCTCAAGCGGCTGGGGCTCCAGCCACATGCACCTAGGGTGGTGGGTTCGAATCCCCAGCCCGGGACCGCCAGACAACAATGATGGCTGCAACCAAAAGATGGCCGGGCGTTGTGGCGGGCGCCTGTGGTCCCAGCTGCTTGGGAGGCGGAGGCAGGAGACTCGCTTGAGCCAGGAGTTGGAGGTTGCTATGAGCTGTGATGCCATGGCACTCTACCCAGGGGGATAGCTTGAGGCTCTGTCTCCAAAAAAAAAAAAAGATATTATCTATATTATCTCATGTTGGGCTCATGCCTGCAGTCTTTGCACTTTGGGAGGCCAAGGTGGGAGGAATGCTTGAGGCCAGGAGTTTGAAACTAGCTCAAGCAAGAGTCTCTACCAAAAATAGAAAATAAAAAATTAGCCATGTCATGGCACATGCCTGTAGCCCCAGTTACTCGGGAGGCTGAGGCACAAGAATTGCTTGACCAGGAGTTTGAGGTTGCAGTGAACTATGATGACACCCCTGCACTTTATCTTGAGTGACAGAGCAAGACCTTGTCTTAAAAAATAAAGGAGGAAAAAAAAAAAAGAATTCGCATAACATCTCCATGAGGTCAGTAGTATTATTATCACCATTTTCAAAATGGAGACATTGACCCTCCAGATAAGTAGCTAATCCTAGAACAAAGGGCAGAGCTACACCTTGAACCCAGGCAGTCTTACTTCAAAGCCTCCACACTTTCAGACAATAGCGATCACTTTTTGAGGGCTCAGGCACTGTTCTAAGTGTATCGCCCTTTTCAACCATCCATGGAAGGAGACCACATTTCAAGCTCTCTCCCTGGACTCCTGAGACTCTGAAAACCCCCTCTCTAGTCCAAATGCTCACTGTTCGTATGTAGCTCCTGAGGCCCAGAGAGGGAAAGGGGTTTGCACGGAGTCACACAGCCAGATTGTGGCATAGCTGGGACTGGGACCTTGGCCTCCTCTATCCTTTTGGGGACTCTCTGGCTAATTAACACCTCTACTGTCCCTTGTAGTCTCAGGCTGTGGCCGACCTGGCTATAATCCCGCCAGCCGAGTTGTCAATGGTGAGGACGCAGTCCCCTACAGCTGGTCCTGGCAGGTAAGAGCGATACCAGCTGCACTAATTCTAACCATGGGCTCTGGACCCCAAGCTCGGGTAGCAAGGCATCTGGGCATGACGCCATTGTTTCCCTTCAATATCTGCTTCGGGTTCTAAAAGCCAGGAAACCCCTTGGATAACCTACTCCATTTGTAGTCCTCACTTGGCTGTTGCAATTTAAAAGTGGAACCTGGAAAGGGCCTGGTGTGGTGGCTTTGGGAGGCCGAGACTTGCTTGAGCTTACAAGTTCAAGACTAGCCTGAGCTAGTGGGTGGCTTTGGGAGGCCATGGATTGCTTGAGCTTACAAGTTCAAGACTAGCCTGAGCAAAAGCAAGACCCCATCTCTAAAAAATAGCCAGCATTGTGGTGGGTGCCTGTAACTCCCAGCTACTTGGCAGGCTGAGGCAAGTGAATCGCTTGAGCCCAGGAGTTCGAGGTTGCTATGAGCTATGATGCCATGGCACTCTACCCAGGGTGACAAAGTGAAACCCTGTATCAAAAAAAAAAAAAAATGGCTCGGTGCCCATAGCACAGTGGTTACAGTGCCAGTCACATACACCGAGGCTGATGGGTTCAAACCCAGCCTGGGCCAGCTAAACAACAATGACAGCTGCAACAAAAAAAGCCTGGCATTGTGGTGGGTGCCTGTAGCACCAACCATTTGGGAGGCTGAGGTAAGAGAATCACTTGAGCCCAACAGTTTGAGGTTGCTGTGAGCTGTGATGCCACTGCACTATACCCAGGGTGACATAGTGAGACTCTGTCTCAAAAAAAAAAAAAAGTGGAACCTGGGTCTGGGTGTGGTGGCTCATGCCTATAAACCCAGCACTTTGGAAGGCTGAGAGAAGAGGATTTCTTGAGGCCAGGAGTTCAAGACCAGGCTGGACAACATATTGAGATCCAGTGTCCAAAATAATTTAAAAATTAGCTGGACATCATAGTGCCTGCCTGTAGTCCCAGCTACTTGGGAGGCTGAGACAGGCGGGTCACTTGAACCTGGGAGTTTGAGGTTGCAATGAGCTATGATCACAACAGGAACTCTAGTCTGGGTAACGGAGTGAGACCCTGCCACTAGAAAAATTAAAATAGTAATGGAATATAGGGTGAGGGGAATGCTTAGTTCAAGGGGTTGGCACATTAACAGTGGAATTTCAGGCACTGTGCTTAAGGGAGAGACTCTGTGGGACTCCTTTTTAGATTTCTTGAATTATATAACAGAGCTTTCAGGTCTGAGAACAATAAGGGGAGAGCTTTGCAGAGGCTGGTGAAGGCAAGCACAGAGGAATAGCCTTGCCATGCTGTCTCACAGTAGCCACTATCCACATGCGGCTAACCAAATTTAAATTAATTTATATAAAAGAATGTTAAAAGTTCAATCCCTCGGTGCTACCCATATTTCAAAGGCTCAATAGCTATGCGTGGGTAGTGGCTACCATATGGGACAGCGAAGATATAGAACATTTCCATAATCACAGAAAGTACTATTGGATAGGGTCAGCAAGCTCCATCTGTAAAGGACCAGAGAGTAACTACTTTACTTCAGGTTTTACCAGCCGTAAGCTTTCTGTAGCAATGACTTTGCTCTGCCATTGTGGCATGGGAGTAGCCATAGAGTGTAAATAATGGACGAATGTGGCGATGTTCCAATAAATCTTTATAAACCAACACAGAACACAAGCCAGATTTAGCCCATGGCCACGGTTTGCCAAACCAGGTATAAAGGGAGTTTTTGAAAATCAGAATGAGTAGCAAATGAGAAAAGAGGCTAAGGACTCAGGGTGGGCTGGGCATGGTAGCTCATGCCTGTAATGCTGACACTCTGGGAGGCCAAGGCGGGAGGATCCCTTGAGCGTAGGAATTACAGGCACCTATAGTCTTAGCTACTCAAGAGGCTGAGGCAGGAGGATCATCCAGGAGTTTGAGGCTGCTGTGAGCTAGGCTGACATCATGGCACTCTAGCCCAGGCAACAGAGCAAGACTCTGTCTCCATTAAAACAAAAAAAAAAGGACTCCAGTGAGTTTTGCTGCTTCAAGAAACCCAAGGGACCTTGAAAGATCTGAGGTTCAGAAGAATGCGGCTGTGGCTGGGCTTGGTGGCTCCCAGCTATAATCCTAGCACTGTGGGAAGCTGAGGTGGGTAGACTGTTTGAGCTCACAGGTTTTTGCTCACAGCCTGAGCAAAAGTGAGACCCCCATCTCTAAAAATAGCTGGGTGTTGTGGTGGGCACCTGTAGTCCCAGCTACTTGGGAGGCTGAGACAAGAGAATCGCTTGAGCCCAGGAGTTTGAGGTTGCTGTGAGCTGTGATGCCACAGCACTCTACTGAGGACAACAAAGTGAAACTCTGTCTCAAAATAAATAATAAAAATTTAAAAGAATAAAATAAAAATAAAGAAAAATGCATCCCTGAAAGCACAGAGGGCTTGGGAGGTGGGGGGAGCTCTCAAGAGACAGAAGTTTGGGGGTGACCTAAGGGGCAAAGAATGTTGGGATGTTGGGATCCCCTGGGAGGTCATAGCCCAGGATGGGTAAGCTTAAGAGAATCAGAATGTGATTCCAGTGGGAAAATATTAATAATAGGGCCACCCCAGGCAGTTGTGTAGGCTGTGCACTGCACATTTCAGAAGGGGCTACCGTTTTCTGTGTGGATGGGACGCTTTGTACTGCCATTGGTGGCAACTCTCACCTTGGAGCCCAAGCCACTCAGGCTCTTTCCTGCTTGGCCTCCAGGTCTCCTTGCAGTATGAGAAGGATGGAGCCTTCTACCACACCTGTGGCGGCAGCCTCATCCACCAAGACTGGGTTATGACTGCAGGTCATTGCATCTCGTGAGTTCTCCCACTTGCCTCATCCCTGCATGAGACCCAGGCAACTAGGGTATTCAAAAAACAAATGAATTGGGAGGGCAAGGGAGCCTCAGGGGTATCTCAGAGGTGGAACAGCCTGGATCAAAGGCTGGAAGGGGACAGTGAGTGATTTCAAGGGAGGACAGAAGCTAGCCCAGACTGACTTCCCTTCCACCGCAGGAGCTCCCGGACCTACCGGGTGGTGTTGGGCGAATATGACCGGGCTCAGGAGGAGGGTGTTGAGCAGGTGATCCCCATCAATGCTGAGGACATCTACGTGCACCCCCTTTGGAACTCCAACTGCGTGAGCTGTGGGTGAGTGAATTCTCAGCCCTGAAACCAGGGCTTCTCTACTGTTCCTCCTGAATCTGAGGAAGCTCCCAGGGACACTGGGGCTGAGTGCATAGCAGCATAGCAGCCTATGTCCTGGTCCCACACGTCAAGAGCTGGAGCCAGAAAAGCCTTTAAGCACTAGTGACACCAAATCTGTCTCCCTCCAGAGAGATCAGCAGAGCCCAGGGTGGGGCAATAACTCTACCAAGGCCACTTGGCTAATTGGCTTCAGAGCCTAGGACCCTTCTGGCTCCCTTCCCCCAAATCCAAGGACTCCTACATTTGACAGCCAGTTTGTACAGCGCATCCTGGGTTCTCTGGGCAGAAGGAGGTGCACTGGCCCAAGAGTTAGGCTCCAGCACTAACTCTCTACTGGCCTGGGCAAGTCACTAGCTTACTCTGGGCCTCTGTTTTGCCACTGGGCAAAGGTTAACCATGAACCAGGGTGGTTGTGAAGGTCACTGAGATAATCTTAAGACCACTGTATGCAAAACTGTAAGTCTGAAAGATTCATCTTTTTGGGTGAGTAGGTCAAAGAAGGAAGGGTCCAAAACCTGTGAAAATGCACTGTAGGAGTGAATGACTGAGACCCTGACCTTCACAGAGCTCCTGGAGTAAGGAGAGAGAAAAGTCAGACTTGGGTGAGATGGCTTGAGTGACAGGCTGGCAGATGACAGACAGCAGTGATTCTCAAAGTGTGATCCCGGGGCCCACAGTAAGAGAACCTGTTTGAAATGTGAATTCTTGGGCCTTAGCCCACACTCTCTGCATCAGAAGCTTTGGGGTGGTGTCCAGAAATCTGTGTTTAGCAATCCCTCCTGGTGATCCTGATACTGTGCAACCCACTGAAGTGTAAGCAGAGGACAATCCTGAAGGTTAAGGGTCAGCATGAGCAAAGCAAGGGGAGGGCTTCTTAACCTTACTCAGCCTTTAGAATGGACTTGATCTACAGCCATACCACTCCAAATATGCCCTATCTCATCTGATCTCGGAAGATAAGCAGGATTGGGCCTGATTAGTACCTAGGGGCATCTAAGGTGACTGCTTGGGACTACCAGGTGCTGTAGCATTGTAGGCTTTGGCTAGGTGTGGTGGCTCATGCCTGCAATCCCAGCACTTTGAGGAACCAAGGTGAAAGCATTGCTGAAGGCTAAGAGTTTGAGATCAGCCTGGGCAACACAGCGAGACCCCTCTCTTAAAAAAAATGGATTGGGAAGGCAAAGGAGCCCTGCGGGCACCTCACAGATGGAACAGCCTGGAATAAAGGCTGGAAAGGGGACTTGGACTTGGGCCAGTTAGCAAACTCTTCCTCTCCTCCCCAGCAATGACATCGCCCTCATCAAGCTCTCGCGCAGCGCCCAGCTGGGAGACAATGTCCAGCTTGCCTGCCTGCCCCCTGCTGGTGACATCCTACCCAACAATGAGCCCTGCTACATCAGTGGCTGGGGCCGTCTGTATAGTACGTACTGATCCCTCAAGCTGGCCACAAGGACCGAGGCAGAAAGACAGGGCTTGGGGGCTGGAGTTGAAAGTAACGCCAGGACACTTATAACTTTTCTCCATATCTCTCTAGCTGCATTCTCCTCCACCGTGCTCTTAAACAGGAATGTGTCCCATTAGACAGTTGCCTCCTGTGTACCAAGGGCTGGGATGTAATGGTGCACAAAACAGACAAGATCACACAGCTGGGGGAAGGAGAGAAGAGCTGTGTGCCTTGATTGGCCCCTTTCTCTGGAGCTCCTAGCCCTGTATCCCCAGATCCCCCTACTCAAAGCTCTTTACCCCTGCAGCCAATGGGCCACTCCCAGACAAGCTGCAGCAGGCCCTGCTGCCCGTGGTGGACTATGAGCACTGCTCCAGGTTGAACTGGTGGGGCTTCACTGTGAAGAAGACCATGGTGTGTGCTGGTGGGGACACCCGCTCTGGCTGCAATGTGAGTCAACTCTTGCCTCCCCCCGTGGTGCTGGGTGTGCAGGGGCCTGGGGTGGCTCTGTCATGTGCCCAGGAGGTATCTTGCTTGCTCATTCCATCTACCCCCCAGGCCAGGCAGGACTTGGGGGCAGTCAGCCTAGTCCAGATGCAGAGGCCAGACCAGGGGCTCAGACCCCTGGATTCCAAACCCAGCTCAAACTCTGCCTTGACCTGGACCAAGTCACTATCCCTCCTTGGTCTGCAGGCTTCCCCATACACACAGCAACAGATACCAACGATGACCTCTAAATGCCAGCTCTGTGGTTCTCAAGTTATAATTAAACATTAAGAATACTGTCCTTGGCTCAGCGCCTGTGGCTCAATCGGCTAAGGCGCCAGCCACGTACACCTAAGGTGGCGGGTTCGAATCCCCAGCCCAGGCCCGCCAAACAACAATGATGGCTGCAACCAAAAAATGGCCGGGCGTTGTGGCGGGTGCCTGTGGTCCCAGCTAC
>CAUYQV010077512.1:0-15380 GCA_963574575.1 Galagoides demidoff
GGGCTGGGGATTCGAACTCGCCACCTTAGGTGTACATGGCTGGCGCCTTAGCCGATTGAGCCACAGGTGCCGAGCCGACACATTTAAGTTCTTTATATCTTTGTTTAGTTTCTGTTCAGAGGATCTGTCCAGTTCTGTCAAAAGTCTCTGACTATTATGGTGTTATGGGAAAACAATCTTGCTCAGACCCATCAAGGTCTGTTTTATAAACCTGGGAGCATTTAAGCTGGGTGTATAAATATTTAAAATTTAAATGTCTTCTTATTGTATTGTTTCTTTGACCAATACATGGACCAAGTCCATGTTTGTCTTTCTTCACTTTAGTTGCTTGAAGTCCTCTTGTATCTGAAAATAAGATTGCAACCTCTCCTTTCTTCTGAATTTCTATTTGCTTGAAATACTGTTTTCTCTCCCTTAACCTTGAGTCTTGATTTGTCCTTCCAGGCTAGGTGTGTCTCCTGGAGATAGTATATGGATGGCTTGTGCTTTTATATCTAATCAGCCAGCCTATGTCTCTTCAATTGTGAAATCAGTCTATTGACAGTTATTAAGAGAATTGATAAGTGTGGTGGAATTCTATTCATCTTATTTTGTGAAAGTCTATTGTGTAGTTTTATCCTTTGTGCCATTGTGAAAGTTAAGTTTTGACCTTTAGCTTCTGGGTGTTTACTTTGCTAGTGGTACATTGTGATGGTCAAAGTTGAGAATAGGTCCAAGTATTTCCTGTTGAGTTGCTCTTGTTGTGGTGAATTTCCTCCCCGTTTGTATAACCGCAAAAGATTTGATTTCTCCATCCATTTTGAAGCTTTATTTAGCAGGATATAATAGGATTCTGGGCTGAAAATTGTTTTGTTTAAGAATGTTGAAGGTCGATGGCCCTGCTTTTCTGGCTTGGAAGGTTTCAGTTAAAAGGCCTGCTGTCTTCCTAATGGCTCTGCCTCTGTAGGTCAGTTGGTGCTTACTTCTGGCTCCTTCCAGGATTTTTTTCTTTCATCTTGACTTTGGACAGGTTCATTACAATGTGTATTGGAGAGGCTCTGTTTGAGTTGAGATGGCCTGGGGTTCAATATCCATCTGAAAGGAGTGTTTCAGGGTCTTTAGTAAAACTTGGGAAGTTTTCATTTATGATAGTCTACAGTCAGGCTTCCATTCCTTTGTGACAATCTTCTTCTCCTTCAGGAATTCTTATCATTCATATGTTTGGTCACTTCATGGAGTCCCATAGTTCTATAAGTGCCTGTTCTGCTTTGTCTTTCTTCTTTTCTGCCTCTTTAACTACCTGGGTTAACTTGAAAACTTTATCCTCTAGCTCTGAAGTTCTTTCTTCTCCATGATCTAACCTATTTTTGATACTTCCTACTGCGTCTTTACATACCCTGATTGTCTCCTTTATTTCCTTAAGCTCCTCCATATCCTTTCTGTATTCTACATATCTCTTGTCTGACTGATGGGTATGTATTACCATTTTTTTTTGTCCATTCCTTTTATTGTCTTCATCATCCATATTTTAAATTCCTTTTCCGTCAAAACCATTAATTCTTTATAGGAGTTTTCTGCAGTAGCTGCCTCATGGTCTCTTGAGGGAGTTGCTCTATTTTGGTTTTTCATGTTGTCTGAGTTTTTCTGATGTTTCCTCCTCATGTGTTCTTTCTTCTTGAACACATCCAGAAGATGTGAAGGAAAACATCAACAATTTTTTTCCTTCTTACTGCCTCCTTTGCTTCAAATTACCTTATCTCAGAGTTTAGGTCTTGGGTGGCCTCAGCCTGAGCAAAGCCAGACTTCCTCCTGGCCTGAAAAACAGAAGTCCTTGCTCTTGATGATAATGTGTTCAAATATGTTGTCAGGTGGCACTGTGGTTTTTTAGGAGACAGAGAGCACAACCAGCAACCTCTATGGTACTTATTCCAAATTTTGTTGTTTTCAGTGATTGCCTGATTGTTTTCTCAGCATTCAGACCCTAGTAGGTCGGGATCTTAAAGCTCACGAGAATCCTTCAGGGGCAGGTCTCACAGTGCCCCCTGACTCCAGTTCCTATGGGATGTGGGGGTCCCTCAGCCTGTCCCAAGAGTGGAGTTCTGATCCTAAGAGGTGGAATTAAGATGGCTGTGCTTTAGATCCCTGCTAAGACCTTCTCATGACCTTCTCACAGTGGCAGCCCTTTGGCCACCAAGACCTTCTCAGAATGGCTGCCTTGCTAGCCAGGAAACCTATGGTAAATCCATTCCAATCCCGGAAGAGTCCGCCCACTCTTCCAAGCTTTCCACTCAATGCACAGCTTCCCTTAACAACTGAAAGCTCCAGAAAGGCTTCCCCCCATCCTGGACATCTATGTGGGGCCAGCCGATCCCAGCTAGTTGCATTCATTTGTGTAATTCATCAGATTTCCACCAGTCTGGATCATATGCTGTATCTAGCTCACTACCTCCTCACTGTGCTCCCTGAGCTACAACTCTGGGTAATGTTCCCATGCCAGGTAAGACTGGGTTCTCTCTTTTTTCCCAGTCAATCTGAGAGAGCTCCCCTCAATGATCCTTCTGGTCCACCATTTTGCTTTGTTCTTTACTGTTTGTTATTATTAGTTTACTTTTTATTTTGGGATCCTAAGGAAAAGAACTATTGGATAGATGAATTGGGTAGCAATGGGGGAAGTTGACCATTACTGTATAAAAGGGATGATGATGGGACGTGTCTGCTATGGTTGGAAGGAGTATGTTAGTACTGAGGTTGTTTAGAATTGCCAGCTGTGGTGAGCAGAAAGACTTTTAACTTGTTTTATTATACTTTTAAAATAGCCTACATTTTAAAAACACATTTCTTTATTGTCTGAAAGGGAAATCCCTTCTACCTCTCATGAGGATGACTTGGCAGAACCTCTTGAAGTTTATGTGGTAATTAGGAATGGTGGAGAGGTTTGAGAGAGGGGTTGACATAAGAATAGAAGTTTATGTTAGCACTGGTATTTTTAATATTGAGAGGACAAAGCCATGGAGATTGATGAGGACATTGTAGATATGACAAGACCAAGCACTATATACATTATATATGTGTGAACTTGCATTATTACAATAGTGGAAGGAGGACAGGCACTATGAGGTGATGCAAATTAAGTTCTAGACTTTCCCATAAGTAATGGCTATGTAATAGAAGTATAAAAGTCAGTGTATCACCTCACTGATGACTTTTTCATGGTAATAGAATGAGGTTGAAAATAATAAAAATGGCACAAAGAATCACCTGTATACCCTTTATTTATCACCTATCATTAACATTTTGTCCATTTCCTTTATCACTTGAGAATAAGAACAGTTGATCCAGAAGACCAAAAATCACATTGTAACTGAACACATCTTGAACTGCTGTGGTCCCCGTCCTGAAATCAGGCCTCACCCAGAAAATCCTCACTCTTTCTTGACAAAGAATTAATTTTAGCAACCCTGAGTTGGGCATGAATTTGGTTCCCCGACATTGAGAGGCCACTGTTCTAGGCTGAATTACGTATGTCTGTGTCAGGGACATCTGTGTCTACTTACAAATTTGTTCACGTTTAGGACTCTCTATTTCTGCCTATACATGTCTGTGTCCTGTATTGGTATTCCACATGTCTGTGTAAACTCATAAGCTCACACTCAGCTCTCATTTCAACTGCAGAGCAGAAGCTTATCCTTCCCATGTTCTTACACACACATATTTAAAATGTTCATCTCCATAGTGACAGATAAAGCTCCAGTTATCCAAAATAAATGTATAGAATTGTTCAATCCTCGAATACTAACAAAGTACTTTCAGAATTTCTTACTATACCTCTGTGAAAACTAAATGTATTAACTACAGGGTTTGGTATGTTCAGAATTCTTTTTTTGTGGCTTGAGCATGTCATCCAAATGCTGGTTACAAATTACTTGGGTTAGCCGTCTCCCCTGGTCGGACATACATGGTAGTTATGTTATTTATTTGAAATATGGTTTAGTTTATTTTTTTCTCTTTGTATTATCTTTTGAAATTTTTCATTATTTTCTTTAATTTTGGAAGGAGACACTAGCAGGTTTTAAAGTCATTGTAGTATAAAAAGGTATTTTACTGAAGAATTCTTTAAAAAAAGAGAATTTTTTTGCTTTTAAAAATCTTAACAGCCAGGCTAATTTGAATGAATATACATATTAATAAGGCAAAAATTTTTCTATTAACATATTATACATTAAATGTTATAATATAGGTTTTCAAATATAAATTTTAAGAACTATCCATATTAAAACTGTTAATTCCAACTACCACAATCCACGAGTTATGATAACCAATTGCAGAAGTTATTTCTTTGGTAGTATTAGATTAGAAATATTTTGTTACTTTTGTCTGTTCTTAAAGAATTATGTTGATTTCTGTATTTTAAATTATACAATTCAGTAATTTCTCATTTCTACTTCTCAAGTTTTGAAATTGTAAGTCTAAATGATTAAAGGCAAACACAATGGGGGATAATCAAACAAAGTTCTACACCAGAAAAAGAAAAGAGAAACGTTGTTAAAGGATGAGTGAAATAATGAAAAGGAACTTTATGAACTGAATAACAAGAAATTGCCTGCACGGATGAATGACCGAGGAGGTGCTGTGCTCCACAGAGCTTAGTTATTGGTTGTTTTTGGAGAAGAAATGAAGAAAAAACATGTAGAAAATACCCCATTCTGTTTTTCTAAAATATATACTTCCCTAGGGATGAAGAATCTCTTCAAATAATTAATTCATCGCATAGATAAAAAATGTCCCTCTTACATTTATGTCTAATTACACTTGGTTAAGTTGTATAATTCTTAAAGTAAGAATATCTGAGCATAGGGAACACATTCCTGTATGTTGATACTATATAAAGCTCAGCATGTCATTATCAAGTATGTAAGACAATGGGGGACAATGATCCAAAGTTAACCAAGGATTAACATATGTGCAATAAAAAATGTATATTTTAACACTTTTCACTTGCCTGAGGAAGATGAGAGATATTTGACAATGAAATATAAAGCCATTCCGTAATTTGTTGGATTCACATAATCATAGGTTAAAAACTGAATAATAATATTTACTTTAAAATTAATACATTGAGTATCCTTGCAATAAATACCATGTAGTCCACCATTATATAACATATCATATAAGGGGGTATTTTATTTCAAGGCAGGGTCTCACTCTGCTGCCAAGGCTGGAGTTGCAATGGCTTCATCATGGCTCACTAGCTCACTGCAACCTCAAATTCCTGGGTTCCAATCATCCTCCTGCTTCAGGGTCCGAGGAGCATTCCTGAGAATGTGTCACCACACCTGGCCAACATGCTGATCTTAAACTCCTGATTTTAAGCAATCCTCCAACCTTAGCCTCCCAAAATGCTAGGACTATAACTGTGAGCCACTGTCCCTGGGGATCTTAAGTAGTATACGTGTACCATAGCTGCTGATTTCTCTTTCCAAAAATGAAGAGAGAGAGACAGAAACAGAAAAAGAGGGAGAGAAAAGAGATACAAGTGATAGACACAAAGAGATAACAGGACAAGATGACGTAGAAATGTAATTGGCCAGGTTTGGATTTTAAAAGTAACACATCCTCATTAATAAAAGGAAGCCATAATTTCCATAGCCACATTGTTTCTGCATAACATTAATGACTAATATAATGTTCTTATCCCTCTTCCTTCAAAATTTAGAATTAAATTAACAGCAAAATGAATTGACAACTATCTACTCTCGGTTTCTGAGACAAGTTTTGTCTTTGAAATGTAAATAATTATGAACATTTAATGGTCATTTTTTAATACTTCCTGACTCTTTCCTTTTCATAATCATGTAATGAATGTCATATATCAAATTTCTCAGCATTTTACTCATAGGAAATGAGAACTATATCAAGTGTATGACAGTTTAGGTAGTCACATAAACAATGCCTTTTTGCCCTAGAAATAAAGATGGCATACTACATCATCTCTGGAAATACACATGAGAAAGAAAGGATCCATAACACATATACAATTCTTTACCCTCAGCTTGTTCAGGAAAATAGAATTTTTACTCACTCACACCTGATAGTACAAGTATAATTAATAATTTTAAAACACTAACAATGGTATAAGTGTGGAAGATGATGAATTTTGGATGAAATCCAGATAAAAGATATTTAAAATTAGCTCACATGACCATGGTGAATGGAAATAATTATAGTAACCATACTGATAGTAATATTTTCAATGGACCCGTCAAATTACTTCTTGACTTAGGAGCACCATCTGATTAAGGAGAATTTACTTTACTCAAGCTATGGGGAATTACATAGTGAAAACAGGAATTAGCCAAAATTAGATATCCGATATAAGCACAAATTTCATTTTTTGGTTCTTAAATTAATTCATGAATTTTTATTAATTCACTTTCTACAAATACCTATTGATCATCTGCTTTATACTGAGTGTGGTGTGGTCCTGGATAATAGAGAGATAGCAGTGAACAAAAGAGATTTAAATCCCTATATTCTTGTGCCTGTAGTTTAGGAAGGCTGGTGGTGGTGTTAATAAGAATTTTTTTTTTTTCAAAAAGGGTATGATATGTCAGATAATAAATACGATAAACAAAATTAAGAAGGGAAAGAGGAGAAGAAAGTGTTCAGGAAAATAGTTGCAATTTTAAAATACATACTTAACTACGAAGGAACCATTACTCAGGTATGTTAAGTTGCGCTAAAAAAATTAACTCCTTATTTTTGGTGGTTTGACATATACATTTGTATTTCTGGCTCATGAAAATCCTTCTGTAAGCCTGGCAGCTGTCTGCGGCAACATTCTCTTGTAGGGTGACACAGAGATCCAAATTCTGGCTCCATCATCACAAAGTGTGGCTCGTTTATTACTGGGATGGGGAGGAGTGAGTTGACATATTGGTTGTGGGCTTTTCCTGTCTTGGTCTAGACATGACACTATTTTTTTCCTCACAGTCATCATCCAAAATTAGTCACATAGTCCTGTCTACTATGTAGTCACATTGAGTACTATGGTTCCCTATGCATTTCAGAAAGTAAGCATCTTTAGGTATTTATGAGTACCAATGGTGTCATCATAAAAGCTTTGTAGGAAGGTGGTGTTTATGTAAAGACCTGAGGGAAGGATGGGATTAAGCCATTTATAGACCCAAATAATGAATAATCCAGATAGAGCTAAACCCAAAATGCAGATAGTCTGAAGTGGGAACAGGTTGAGCTGAAATTTATGAGGAACAGTATGCTTAGAGATAGAGGGGGGCCGTTCCTAGATTAAAAAAAAAAAGGTAACAATGTCCTCCTATTAGAAGACTAACAGAGATACACTGATTCTGAGAGTAGCTGAAAACACGTTGCTTCTTCACGGTTCTTGCTGATGTTGCCTGCTGAGTTGGCAGAAGGTTGACAATCTGAGTTCTAAGGCCCAAAGTGGAGAAGCAGCACCTGAGTTCCTGAGGATTCAGGTGGACAAGTTCTGACGTGGTGTCCAGGCTGGCCAACCAAAGACCAGGTGGGCTTCTCCTGTGTATGAACTGTTACTTCAGCTCAATAATTGGAAAATTATTGGTAACGATCTTAGCCCTGAATGAAATTGCCCATCTTAGGTGCTCTAAGGGCCAGAGATTTAAGTAGCTCATATATGACGACCACACTGATTAGTTTCAAACAATTGAAACAAAATCTGGGTCATGGAGTCTTCAAGGAAACCTGCCAGTCTACGTAGCTATGTCCCCATCTTTAAACTAATTCTCTTTGTGTCGTCTACACTTTTCTATTAGTGTTAAGAATCGTGCGTTACCACTCAGTCCTTACAGTCTGTTTGTTTGTTTGGCCCAATGAAAAGTAACTTTGTATTTTTACTCACCTGGGGCTTGTGTTCCTGGACTCTCTCTTCTAAATAAACAGAACAGCCAGTTCCTTTTACTTTACCCATTCTACAGTCACAACTTTCTATGTCCACATGCCTTAACTGTTGCTTTGATAATCTGGAATTACTTTCTGAATGATAAATTTCTGGGTCAACAGTTGGGCCTCTTGTAAAGCTTTTAATGCATTAGTCAAAATTCCTTTTACAGACTGTATCACGTGATATTCCAACTTGAATTGGGATTTGAATAAAAATAATTTCAATTTGAAGAGTGAAAAATTGCAGCTTCTTTACAAACACATCACTTTGACACTAAAAAGTCAAATGATTAAGGACATTAAGATTTTTGGACTTCACATTTATTCTCTTAGAATTCTGCAGTAACAATACAACACAGCAGCTAATCACATGGCTGAGGTGCCGAACTCTTGGGTTTAAATTAGGGCTGAACGGTTTGTTCTCTGAGATTCGGGGCAAATAACTGAAAGCCTGAGTTTTTCAATACAATCCTAGGACCAGCTTCAAAAGACATTTTGGGGTAATTAATTGGAATAATGTTGGTAACAATTTAAGAGGGTGATTATTCAAACTATAAAATGAAAAATACTATTACCCTGTGCTTTAGAAATGTGAAGATTTAAACTGAAAATCACATGTGAATAATTCATAGAGAATATTATTTTAAATATGCCTTTTCTACCAAATTAATTGAACTTAAAATATCTTTAAAGCTTCTACTTTTTAATTCACTATAAAATATTTAAGGTGTTTTCCTTTGGGCATATTTTCATGGAAAAGCATTTATTGTTTGCATGATTTTTATAACACAGCCAAATTTAAATGTGTTGTCTGATTTTGTGCCAGAGGACAGTGAACTTTATCCTGCTTTTCGTACAGCTCTCAAGGTGATTGCTAAAAGGGCAGGAAGTGGTGGAAACCACAGCAGTGCTTGGCCAAGTCCTGCTGTCTCTGTGTGTACAAGAGCTCGTTTTTACTGAATTCTGTTCTGCTTGTCAGTCCCTCGCCTACTCTGCAGATGTCAACCAAGGACTCTTCAAAGCATCTGGCACTATTTTGAACATTATGACAAATTTCATAGTTCAGTTCGATAATATGCTACAATTAAGCTTATGGGCTTAACTTATTATTTGGCAGATGTTGAAATTAGTATTTATTAAGTACAAAAGGCAGCATTTGCACAGATAATTATAAATTTCTCTAGTAGTTGTCATTAGCAATAAAATAGAAATGTCATTAGAGGCCTAAATTTTCATTTAAAAAAAACACATACTTTCACTGAAAATACAGGTGAAATCAATTGAGTGACTTTGTAAGCCTTTGAAATAATGGATTTGTTTCTAAAACTAACAACTTGGTGGATTCATTCGTTAACTTTCTTGGAATGAAGAGTATTGTGTCTTTGCCAATGCAATTCAGTTGCTCAAATATGGAGGTTACAAATAAGGTTATAAATAAAGTTAATATGGGTGGCACCTGTGGCTCAAGGAGTAGGGCACCAGCCCCACGTACCCCTATGCCAGAGGTGGTGGGTTCAAACCCAGCCCTGGCCAAACACTGCAAAAAAAGAAAAAAAAAGTTAATAAATAAAGACCTTTTTTTGTTTTGTTTTGTACATGTGTTATATGTCTTAGTTAAAAATGATGTCATATGAGAATATAAAAATTAATAAACATGAGATGTTTAGCTACAAGTCATTCTGTGGAGCCTAATGGATTTTCCAAACCTTCAGAGGTCCATTTACTGAATTTCACACTGTTTTGCAAAAATAATTTCATACATTTCTGTGTAATTAGTATTTATTTGATGCTTTACCATTTGCAAGGTTATTTAATATGCCTTGCCATTTAACCTCAAAGGAAAGTAATAAGACAACTATTTTTGCCTATTCTCAAATGATGCAGCTGATTAAATTTATAATTCATCTGATTATACATTTAATGCTATAATATTTTCTCTGAATAATGGTTTCCATGCACCCTATACATTTATATAGGTTTCATTTTTATTCCACTCAGTTTAAAATATTCTTCTTAGACCTTATTTTAATGCATGTGTTATCTCTTGAAGTTTATGTGTATATATCTTTTGATTTCCAAATATTTGGAGATATTCCAGCTATCTTTATGTCACTGTCCTACAGTTTAATTCTATTGTGGCCTGAAAACATATGTTACGTGACCTGTTGTTTAAAATTTGTCACATTGTGGCTTGGTGCCCATAGTACCGTGGTTACGGCACCAGCCACATAATACAGAAGGTGGCAAGTTCGAATCCGGCCCAAGCCTGCTAAACAACAATGACAACTGCAACAGAAAATAGCCAGGCACTGTGGTGGGCACCTATAGTTCCAGCTACTTGGGAGGCTGAGGCAGGAGAATCTCTTAAGCCCAAGAGTTGGAGGTTGCTGTGAGCTGTGACGCCATGACACTCTACCGACGGTAAGATAGTGAAACTCTGTCTCAAAAACAAAAAATTGTCACACTGTGTTTTATGGCCCATGATATTCCCTGTGAGATTAAGAAGAATGTATATCCCACTCTTGTTTTATGTAGTATTCTATCAGCGTCAGTTAGCAAAGTTCAGTCCTGACGCTGTCCAAGACATCAGTATAGTCACTGATTTTCTGCCTTTTTGATCAATAAAGCACTGAGGCTGTTTGTAAAGTCGCCACCGATCAGTAATAGTGGATCTATGTCTTTTTTTATTTCTATAAATTTACTTTACACATACTGCCATAAAGCACATACATGTGGTGGTTGTGGGCTCCAGGAGGAATGAACCACTTTAAAATTACGAACCGTCCTCTTTGTTCCTCAGAATTGCCCTTGTAGTGAAATCTCATTTGTCTGAATCTAGTGCGTCTGGACGAGGTTTCTTTAATTGGTGTCAGCATGGTCTATTTTTCTCTCCCCTTTTACTTTTAACCTGATGTTTTATAATTAAAGTCGGTTTCTCTAAACAACATATAATTTGACTTTTAAATCTATTCTGACAATCTGTATCTTTTGATTGATGCATTTAGACTTCTCATATTAAAAAAGTGATATTGAATTGATAGAACCTGTTTCCTGTTTGTTGCATTTTTTTCTGTTTTGCCTTTTTTCATTTTAATTGGGAATTTACATGATTCTACTTTATCTCCTTTCTTAACCTAGCAACTACATACTTTTACTTTTTCTTATTTATTTTGCTGGCCTTCAGTCTGGCACACACATTTTTAACTAATCAAAATCCCTCCTTGAACACACTGTATTGTTTCCCTTTTCAGTGAAGGTCAATGGCATGTTTTTATTGGAAAGATAAAGATGGAACAGTCACCTTATCTTTGTGAATCTCAGAATCACCCTATGCATTGCTACTATGATTATTTTTCACCCTTTAATCAGTTAAGAATAAAGAATAAAATATGTCATCTTGCTTATTTCTTCTCTGACATTTTTCTTTTTTTAAAGTAATAATTAAACAATCTATTTTGGGGCTTGTAACATTCATAGTTGTAATACATTGGACAGTATTACCACAAAAACAGAGAATAGGGATTATAGCCATACTAGAAAAAATATTTCTATTTAAGAATATTATAGGGGTGCACACATTTTGGTTGCACAATTTGCTTTTGTATATTTTAAGTCAAGTCTTAAGTGTGCGTTAAAGAGAGTGTGGTCTGATGTTCTCAGAATAGTAACATCAAGCCTTGTTGATAATTTGCACATAGTTTGAGATGATTGGCTTCTCACGCAGCTTTCACCTCATCTCTGTCCACCCTGTGGGGTCTCAGGTCACCCCTGTGGGCTCATTTTCAAAATTAAAATCACCAGAAAGGAACTTCTCCAGTCAACAATGGACTGTGAATCAATTAGCCACTTCTTTTCCAACATGTCACTGATAGTTGGAGCTTTCCATCTTTCTTTGGGTCCATGATGGAATTCGTATTGGAAAAAACTAATAGTGGACGTATACATGGTTCTGCAAAAATTGCTTTAAAAAATTTGAAAGGTGACCCACCGTCAAAGCATGTATTTGAAAGAGTCAGAATATACATTCACAACAAACAATGATACAAGAGTGTCAGAGTGAAATGTCAGAGATGGCAAACTTTTAAACGTAGTACTTAAGGAAAGTGGCATTTCCTACTTAATAACTTAAAAATAAACAATTTATGATCAATGAATTAGGAAAAAAATTATAAACTTTAGATAACTTTTATTACAGGATATTGTTATCACTGTTCTTTTTGTATTTATTATTAATTTCTACTGGGCATTATTTACAAATTAAGCTTTATCATACATATACATATATAGGGAAAAAACATAGTATAAATAAGGTTCAATACTATCCCTTTTTTCAGGTTCCCTTAACATGTATCCCCAGCAGATAAAGGAGGACCATGATATTTCAAACAAATGTAGCCCCAGGTGCCTGAAATCTAAAGAAGTATACAGCTAGATTATGCCATGCTTTGAGTAGGACAAAATGAAGATATTTGGTGCTACTAGAGTTGTCAGCATTCCACCTTAGGTGCCAGTTCATCTGATTGTTTTGAATATTGCAGTTTTAAGGAGGAATTAGTGTGTGTTTTCAAACTAATTAAGGCACAGTTATTAAATGTCACATCTGTTGTTAATAAAGCATATGGTTTTAAGATTTAATCTTGCACTGATCTGGCATTTTTACCCAATATCTGCTTACAGTTGGATCAGGGATGATATTTATCCTCCTGTATTTTGTTGGAATTCGGTATTTGGGGTTATAGTTGAAGTGTGAATTTTTAAACTATTTTAGGGAGAAATAACTGCTTAATAGCACTTAACATCTTAAGCTAAAAATTATGGTGCTAAACAGTATTCTAGGAATTATTAATAGAAAGTATATCAACCATTAAATGATTATTTAATTTTTTGGAAAAGAATTTGAGATTATTAAAATTAAAGCATTTCTGTGTTCATTCCTGATAAATAGCTTTTATTCTCACTTACCTCCCTAGCATGGATTTAACTGTATATTGCCTTGCTTCCAAGTATATGAGAATTGACTGTATGAATTGCCGTGTGAAACACACAGCAGTTTATTGGGAATATACAAATGTTACAGACGTTTTCTTGAAAATTTAATTGAACATACACATTATGGTGCAACAGATTTTGTTGAAAACAAATATTCTCTTTAATTTTTCATGTATACAATTTTTCTTGTGTGTCTGCAATCTAGAAAGGTAACACAAAAGGAAATTATAACTTGACCTTCTTTGGCATCTAATTTGAGAGCGTTGTTTCCGTGGAGATAACAGTCTCCATGGTTACTGGTTACACCGACTTTTAAAATGTTTTAACAATGTTAAGGGGATCATGAATCTGTAGCTTTGCATTTCAGAAAATAAGGGCATTACTCCTCTGAGAATGCACCTTTGAAATATTAACTTTGGATTAGATGAAATGTACTCTAATATCTGTAACACATCAAAAGCTTATTAATGTGTATACCTGGGTGATTATCCGATGAGATACTCTGTATCTAAATTTGTAATTTGTCAAAGGGAATGTGTGTTAATAGGCAGAAGTGACTACAGGTGTCTGCCCAGATCAATATCACCGAGCCCTTTCGATAACATAGGAAAAAAACTCCAGTTGAGGGATCAGTCTTGTTATCTCTGAATATGTCTGAAAATGTAATACCTGTGGGTGAAGGCAGAAGTGGCACTGCGGATACAAAAAGTATTTTCAAAAGGATAATCATTTATAAAAATAGTGTAAACCCTGACTAAAATTGCCGTAGCTTTAATATCCCTTTCAGTAATTTTTTGAAATATAACAGCTGGGAGAGATGGGAAAATAAACTAGTTAATTGTGACGTCTTACCATTTCTACCATTTCATCCACCCTATTTTTTTTCCCTGTAACAATCTATTCCTCCATTTGCCACTCTGTAGGCATGAATTTTTATCCCCTATAAATGCTGAGCAGGTGACATAACAAGTTCGCTGTTAGTCAAAGATTATGGAATTTTTTCCTGCCTTATATAAGTTTTGGTTGGTCTGAAGATTTTAATTGTATAAACCATGTGATCCCCATGCATAAACTATATTTTTTATTCCCTATAAGATTATTTGAATTGTGATATTTGGAGCCTTTGACATTAGTAGGGAGGTAGAAATTATTCAATTTTAATATACATTTTTTTCAGTTAGACATTTTGGCCAATTCACTTGGGAGTGACTCCTGACTATATCTGTATCACAGCGATAGACGCAGGAACAATCTGGAAGAAGCAGAGCAGGGAAGTAATCCTCAGAGTGCTGGTATTTTGTTTGAGGAGATTATTCTATGCTCTGTTTCACCCATCTTCAGAATCAGTCGTTTTAATTCAAGAGCTTTGTGTCACATACTTAAAAAAAAAAAAATGTTTTCCCTATTAAAATTTAGCTCCTTTAATCCCCTAGGTGGGCCCTGGTTTATTTTTTCTTTTAAAATGTACAGAATCATAGTCTGATACGGTATATTTGTTCCACATGGAAATATCAGTGAAGCCTATTTGAAATGTATTTGAATACATTTTTAACATTTTTAAAACAGTACACAGAAACATAAAAGAAGATGATCAAATCTCATAACTTACTGAAAACTACTGGTACGATCTGGTGCGTGTCCCTTTTTTCATTTCAGTCTCATAATATGAGAGTCATCAGCTGACTTGTGAGACCCTTAGTGATGATGTCATAGAAGTCCTTATCACTTTAAAATTATCTACAATTAAAATTGTGTAAAAAAGAAATACTATGCAAAATTTAAAAACGTGTCTCATGCACACTCATGCTTGTTCACAGTTCTAAAGAACTTCTGCAACAATTTTTGCTGAATATGTTTTTAGAATATGTTGCGTTTTTGTTCACACTAAATTACCAGTGTAACTAATTCCTGCTGGAAAACCTTGGGAGAAGTTAAAAAGTTCATGTTATATGTCATACTTACTTCAAAAATATATCTGATTCAATAAACATTAAAAATGTATTGTATTCATCGAAATGTATGTACAGACAGGAGTTCTTTTTTAGGGAGGGACACAAATCAGTAAAGAGACAACTCCACGGTCCAGAGATAACTGCCTGGCATGGGGAATTCTCACAGGTTCATGGACACGCACAGGATAAAGGGGCCCTGACTCTGGACAGAATGGGAGCTTGAAGCAGGGAAGGCTTTCTGGAGAAGGTAAGGTGTGAATAGCATACATGTAAGTCTGTTTACAGGGTGAGGAAGGGGGTGAGTAGGGTAGAGGGCTGCAGAGACAGAGAGCAGGCGGTGTGCAGCAGCAGAGCCAGGATGAGGGGCTGGGTTACTGGAAATTACCACCCTTCATATTGTGACAATCTTGTTCTGAATAAACCATACGGATTTACTTCTCTGTTTTCTAACTTGCCTTGACAGTATTGCCTTCACTCTTGTAGTTATTTCACGCAAGCCTTACTTTAAAATACTCAAGAAAA
>CAUYQV010077514.1:0-36682 GCA_963574575.1 Galagoides demidoff
TCCCCCTGGGTAGAGTGCCCTGGCATCACAGTTCACAGCAACCTCCAACTCCTGGGCTCAAGCGAGTCTCCTGCCTTAGCCTCCCAAGTAGCTGGGACCACAGGCGCCCGCCACAACGCCCAGCTATTTTTTGGTTGCAGCCGTCATTGTTGTTTTGGCGAGCCCCGGCTGGGTTTGAACCCGCCACCTTAGGTGTATGTGGCTGGCGCCTTAGCCACTTAAGCCACAGGCGCCGAGCCCATCCCACAAGTCTTTATCAAGTTTTCCTACTATGACCTGTGGCCTGTGGGTAGGGCATCGGACCCATCTACTGAGGGTGATGGGTTCAACCCTGGCCCTGGCAGAATTGCAACAACAAAAAAAATAGCTGGGCATTGTGGCAGGCACCTGTAGTCCCAGTTACTAGGAAGGCTGAGGCAAGGGAATGGCCTAAGCCCAGGAGTTGGAGGTTGCTGTGAGCTGTGATACAACTGCACTCTACCAAGGGTGATAAAGTGAGACTCTGTTTCTACAAAAAAAAAAAAAAGTTTTCCTAGTATGTTAGGGGCTAGGCAAGACACTGGAGGGGTCCCTGCCTCAGGATACTTAGAGCAAGTGGTGGGGGAGACCAAATATAAACAAGAAAACAAGAAGGGTAGGGCAAAGTGGCTCACACTTGTAATCCCATTACTCAGGGAGGCCAAGGCAGGTGGATCACTTGAGCTCAGTAGTTCAAGACCAGCCTGAGCAAGAGCGAGACCCCCATCTCTAAAAATAGCTGGACAGGGTCAGGCGCGGTGGCTCATGCCTGTAATCCTAGCACTCTGGGACACCCAGGTGGATGGATTGCCTGAGCTCACAGGTTCAAGACCAACCTGAGCCAGAGTAAGACCTTGTCTCTAAAAATAGTCAGGTGTTGTGGCAGGCACCTGTAGTCCCAGCTACTTAGGAGGCTGAGGCAAGAGAATCACTTGAGCCCAAGAATCTGAGGTTGCTATGAGCTATGACGGAACTCTACCAAGAGCAACAACATTTTCTAGGCAGAGTTGTCCTCCCCTGCCTCTGAACAGGAACACACATTGTGTGGTGCTTTCCTGTGGGTCTGTTCCTTCACCAGAAATCTCCTCAGAATAGGATTGAGGCCCCTGGCTCTCTGAAGCCTCTGTGTGTACAGCAACTGAACACATACTTAAGGCATGGAGGAATGAAGAAAGCCTGCCCTCTGGGGACCACGAAGGCTTGCTACCTGCCTGAGAACACCCCCTTACAGTAGGGTGACCAGATTTTAACATTGGTAAAGTGGGACAACATGGGGGCGGGGATGGGGGCGGGGCCTGACAACAATGCAAACTTTGTTTTTGTTTTTGGTTTTTTTTTTGAGACGGAGCCTCAAGCTATCCCCCTGGGTAGAGTGCTGTAGCATCACAGCTCATAGCAACCTCCAACTCCTGGGCTCAAGCGAGTCTCCTGCCTCTGCCTCCCAAGTAGCTGGGACTACAGGTACCCGCCACAACACCTGGCCATTTTTTGGTTGCAGCCATCATTGTTGTTTGGCGGGCCCGGGCTGGGGATTCAAACCCACCACCTTAGGTGTCTGTGACTGGTGCCTTAGCGGATTGAACCACAGGCACCGAGCCAACAATGCAAACTTTGATAAGCAGTTCTCAATAATCAGTTCTCAGGGGTGGCACCTGTGGCTCAAGGAGTAGGGTGCCAGCCCCATATACCAGAGGTGGCGGGTTCAAACCCATCCCTCGCCAAAAAACTGCAAAATAATAATAATAATCAGTTCCCAACAATTATTTGTTATTATTACAGTTTAACATTATAAAATTAACAAAATAATATAAAACTCATATCCTGGCAAAATAGCCACATAGCAGCTGAAAACCATATATTCCCTTCCTGTTCTCCCGCCCATTCATGCATTCTTTCCAAAAATTGGGACTTTTTTAAAACGCCGTGGACCGTGGAACAAATTGTTCAGGATGGGGACTGTCCCACGAAAAGCGAGACATCTGGTCACCTTACCTTACAGGGGTGTTTGTGCTGCTGCTGAGGAGTGGGGGCAGGAATCCGAGACCTCTGCTTTCTCCCTAGTTGCAGGGGTTTCCCACTCTGCTCTCCACTCTCCAAATGGAAGGCTGGAGATGTGTCAGGTGGTGGATGAGCTTTTAGGAGAGGAACTACATAGTGGCTGTGCAAATACACCGAGCAGGTGTGATCTACCCGTAATAGAGCTGATGGCCCGTTTCATTTATTTTTTTATTTTTATTTTTTAAGACAGAGCCTCAAACTGGAAAAAGTTCTTCTTAGCAAAGTATCACAAGAATGAAAGAAAAAATATCCAATGTACACAGCCCTATTATGAAACTAATTTATAGCTTCCATATGAAATCTATAACCTAATAACAGCCTAAGAATATGGGGAGGAGGTAGGAGGAGGGGAGGGGGATGGGTGGAGGGAGGGTGATTGGAGGGATCACTTCTGTGGTTTATCCTACAAGGGTACAAGTGAATCTTTCTTAGAATATAAATGTCTTAACAGAATAACTAAGAAAATGGCATAAAGGCTATGTTAACCAGTTTGATGAAAATATTTCAAATTGTATATGAAAACAACACACTGTACCCCATGATTGCATTAATGTACACAGCTATTGTTTAATTAAAAAAAAAAAAAAGAAAGGATTGCCAGAGTGTGGGCTAGAGGCCAGAGCTTGAAGGGGAATTGGTAGGAAAGAAGCCTTTCTGATGGAAGAGACCCAAGCTGAGTCATTCACAAATGCATCTACACTGTGATATCAGCTTGCTGTGGTGTTAGGAGAGCAAGAGGGCGTCACACGTCATTCAGAATGCACAGGAAAGGGGACAGGAGAGGACAAACTCCCTCACAACCACTTACCACAACAAGAACATTTATTTTGTTCAATGAACACTGTCAGGGCTAAAAATCACGTTTCCAAGCAGATTAACACCCATTTCTTGGTTTGGGGGTTTGTTTGTATGAAGAATTCTGAAAGTGTTTAATCCTAAGCAACCCAGTTTCCACTAACATCCAGCACTTTAAGTATCTCTTGAAAAAAAACGCTAAAGTAAATCCAATGTAAAACCCATATGCTCTACTTTGCTTATCAGAAAGGCTCCAAGTCATTGAGAGAGAGGATTGCAAATTATTTCCCAGTGTTGGTGACAGACTGGCACTGGTCTGGCCGCGGAGGTACCTGATTTCCCAGCTCCCCTTTGGCTCCCAGGTGTTTTGCCTTCTGCAGTAAGCTTCCAGAATGAAGCTGAGTTAGCCACAAAGGCATCTAAACTTTGACTTTACCTCAGTGTTGTGATGTTCTAATTATCAAAAGCTTAGGCAAATAACCCAATGAGCTCCACTGCAGACCACGCTAACCCCCAAACTGCCACTACAGCCCTTTGCTACTTCCTTTGCTGAGGACTCACTGAGAGCAGTACATTTTGTTGCCCTTTTTCACATATTGTTTTTAAATAAAATGTTTTTGGATTGAAAAGGAAAGATTCCTGCTGGGCTCTTTCGTCCCTTTTTCTGTTTCAAAAGGACGCCCAACTGAGCAGGTCTGGCTGTCCTGGGAACCTAACCTACCGTACTACATGCCAGGCCTCCAGAGAATGCGTCCGTGGTTCCCAAGAGCAAGTGAGGAAGGGACAGAGCCCAGGAATGGCAATCGCATCGTGAATCATTTCCTGCAGCATAATTAGGTTTCTGTGACCCGCAAAGGGCCTGCCTACACAGGCAGTCTGACGTCCTAGAGAAAGGAAGTGCTCCGTCTTTGTGGTTTGTCCCTTCAATAGAATACTATGCAGCCACTAAGGTGAGATAGTAGGATCGGGGTCACTTCAGGGAAAGCTATTCCGTGAGCACTGTTGATGGTGCACCTTGACCTGTGTGTCTGGATGCCATGGGTATAAATAGAGAAAAAAAAGGTCAGGCATGCACAGTGGCTCACACTTGTAATCCTAGCACTCTGGGAGGCTGAGGTGGGTGGATTGCTTGAGCTTAGGAGTTTAAAATCAGATCCTGTCTTTACTTAAAAAAAAAAAAAAAAAAGCTGGGCATTGTGATGGCAGCCTATGGTCCCAGCTATTTGGGCGGCTGAGGCAAGAAGATCACTGGAACCCAAGAGTTTGAGGTTGCCATGAGCTACAGTGATGCCATGGCACTCTACTCAGGACAAGAAAGTGAGACTTTGGTTTTTGTTTTTCTTTTTTTATACTCAATAGAAACACCAGCTTAACATGCACAACGCCAAGAAAACCAACATGCCAAGTACTGAATTTCTATGGCACTGACCTTGGAACACCCCAGCAGGAGTAAGCTGCTGGATGCAGATACCATGCAGTGCAAAGAAAGTGAGACTCTGTCTCAAAAAAAAGAAAAAGAGAAAAGACAAACAGAAGGGTCTGAGGGTACCATGGAAAACTGTTCAGACATTTACAAAGATGGAAACTTTACATCTTTTGTATTAGCCTGGGTGGAGGTAGAACATTGTTCTTAGTAAAGCATCATGAGAACGGAGAAGCAAGAATCCAAAGTACTCAATTCTGATATGAAGCAGCAGATGATCTAATGCATACCCTCATAAGAGAAAACCTCAGTCAAGGTGGGGGGCAGGGGATTGAGGGAGGGAGAGAGGGGAAGGGGGAGGAAGAGGGATTACAGTGTAGGGCACACCTCTTGGAGGTGGGACACAATTAATTATAAGGGGAACTTTACCTAACAAATGCAATCAGTGTAACCTAATTCTTTGTACCTTTAATGAATCCCAAATAATAAAAAATAAAAAGGTCTGAGAGGATACATACCAAAGTGTCAACAATGACTATTTCCAGGTTGTGCTATAATGAATTTTCCTTTCTTCCCTCCCTCCCTTCTTCCTTTCTTCTTTTTGAATTTTCTCAGCATTCTACAATAAGCATTTATTACTCTGTGCATTTGCAAAGGTGTTCACTGGGTTCCCTGGGTACGACCAGATGGAGGCTCAGTCTTTGAAGACTTTTCCTGTTTCTGACCTCACCCCATGTCCCTGCAGGGCTCTTATGAACTGCCACTGTGGTTCCCCAATAGATGATTTTTTTTTTTTTTAATGAGACCTGGAGTTGAATCTGCACACTGGTACCCAGGTGACCTTTGGAAATTTGTTTAACTCAATGACTCTCAGATTGTGTATTTGTAAAATTGGACACTTATTACCTACATTCATGCACTACAGTCAAATAAGGGAATTATTTCTTATCACAGGAGATATTAGGTGGAGAAGTATTTGTCAACTGTAAAACAATCTGCAGTTGCCATTCTTACCATCGTTTTCTTGTTCACACAGGACTAGGAAAGGTCAAGGGAACCCAAGCCCCCTGTGGCGGGATCACTTCTTAAGTGGGCTGGGGCAAGTGGAGCCATAATCATTAACTTTGGACAGAAATGCTATTATCTAAATTGAATTTCCCTAGTTGTTTTAATAATGGTCTTTCTAGTTTTTTTTTTCCAATTCAGTATTTAATCAAAAGGCTTTAAGAAACATGAGCTGTGAAACATGAGGAGAGTAGTATACAAGTAGAACAGTTTATGAAATGTCCTGAGACACAGCCAAATGGTGTCACTGGCTACCAGAGTCAAAGCAGCATGTTAGAAGCCAGAGTCTCTAAACCGCCCCAGGACTTCTCTGTATGAGACTGGTCTCATTCCTACGGTGAGATAGAACACAATCCTATTAATAAAAAGAGCAACTCATGCTCACTGTCCATATCTCAGTGGGTAGGGCACTAGCCACATACAGCGGGGCTGGCGGGTTTGAACCCAGCCCAGGCCTGCTAAACAATGACAACAACAACAACAAAATAGCCAGGCATTGTGGCGGGTGTCTGTAGTCCTAGCTACTTGGGAGGCTGAGGCAAGACAGTCACTTAAGCCCAAGAGTTTGAGGTTGCTGTGAGCTGTGACACCATAGCACTCTGCCGACGGTTACATAGTAAGGCTGTCTTAAAAAAAAAAAATAGCAATCCAGAATTGCTCTTTGGACAGCGACTTATCTGCCCAGATGAAGAATCCTAGCATAAATGAGTAGGCTTTATTTCAAAATAAAAACAAAACAAAAACCAAAACCATTAACAGCACCTTGCCCGTGACTCATTTGTCCTGCTTTCTCAGCGTCAGCATGGGTAAGTTTTTTTACGCTTTGAAGCTGTTTCACAAAAGGCCTGGAAACACATACAGTGATAGCAAGAATAGTGTCTAATCAAGAAGAGCACACAGATAATTGTCAAAAGCTTTGTAGATTTTAGTTTTCAAAGGAACATTGCTGACATCGTGCAGTGAAAACGCATCAAGCCTTTACCTAGACTCACCGAATGTCAGCATTGTGCCTCATTTACTTTATCTTTTTCTATCTACATATATTATTTTTTGTTACTGTTGAAGCTTTAAAGAGGAAGCTGTAAATTTTATTTTCCATGGGTCTTTCTTCAATAGTCTAAATGTCTGAAATATATTTCCTAAAAGGTAGAAAACATACAGGAGTTTTAGCTGCATTTGAAACTTCCCCCTACTTAACGTTCTAAACCATTGATGGAAGATCTCTTTGTAATTGTGCTTTTGGGTTCAGCCTCTTACTATCAATGCATGGTTTAAACCAAATCACTATTTTTCTCAAACTCTCATCTTTTTCAGGATATAAATCTCATCTATATCTTTAGACTGCTGTGAGAATTAAATAAAATTCCATGAAAATCACTTTGTAAACTATAAATTTTCTGTGTATATACAAAATGTTTACATGCAAAATTCATACCACCAATGAGATAATATCAGTAATTATGAACCACCACGTTTAACCTCACACCTTTAGGTCCTGACGTTGCCCCCAACAGGGCTGGTATTGATAAGCACTCAACAAACAGGAGGTATTGGGGCTTCTGGATCTATGATCCAGAACTGGCATCTCTAGAGCAGTGCTCCCCAAACTTTAAGGTGCATGAGAATTTCTGAAGGGCTGTTAAGACCCAGACTCCTGGGTCCCACTTCCAAAGCTTGGTTCAGTACCCTTGTGGTGGGTGCAGAATCTACATTTCTCACATGTTCTCTGGTGATGCTGGAGCTGCCAATACAGGGATCGAACTTTGAGAACCCACCACTCCAAAGCATAGGAAGGATGGGTAGGTTTCTTTCATGGGTGTTCTTCTGTGGGAAAAAGGTGAGCTTAGTACAAAACTCTATATAGTACTCTAGAGTGGTACTTTGCCAAGCTTCATGGAGACTGTTAACGGGAGAATCTTGTCCTAAAATTGTGGCCCTGGACCCACAGTACAGGTATCACCTGCAAGTGGTTAGAAGCACAGAGTCTTAAACCCCGCTCCCGACCCACTAAATCAAAAGTTGCATTTTAACAAGATTCCAGGTGATTCTCATGTGCCTTGAAGTTTGAAAAGCAGTGGATAAGGGGAGTGAAATCCACCACGCTTTAAGAATCTCCAAGGCACATACCTTTCCAGAATAGCAAATTTGCATTTACTTACATGACTGTGACAAATGTCTGTCTCCCTCTCTAGACTGAAACCCTGTAAGAGGAAGTGTGATTACTCTAGGACCTCAGAGCCACACAAACACACTTGTTGGTGCATGAAAATCTGTTGAGTAAATCAGTGACCCGTACCCTGGAATCTCACGCTATGCTTACCCACCCTCATCTTCAAGAGGACTTCAGAAGTTTAACTTCTTAACACCACACACGCGGAAACCTAAACTTTCTTAGATCTCAGAGAGATGATTAGGAAGGAACCCTAAGATAAGGAACACGCAGTAAAGTTTCTTTACTTTTTGCTTGAAATATGTATTTATCCAAGATCTGAGTCGCTTAGCTGCAGAGCTCTCCATGTATTAGGGAGAAGCTACTGAGCACATTCTCTGCATGAGGACTTTTATTCTTGCATAGTGTTACTAATTTCATTTCTTTGCAGTTGTTTTATGCAGCAGGAAATGTTATTGGAACAAAATGTTATAAATTAACAAAATCGCTAGTAAAAAAGACTTTCACTTTTTTTTTTTTTATGTTGCCCTCGGTAGAGTACTGTGCTGTCATAGCTCACAGCAACCTCCAACTCTTAGTTAGGCTTGAGTGATTCTCTTGCCTCAGCCTCCCAAGTAGCTGGGACTATAGGGGCCCGCGGTAACACCCAGACATCTTTTTGGTTGCAATTGTCATTGTGGTTTTGGCAGGTCCAGGCTGGGTTCCAACCCACCAGCTCTGGTGTATGTGGCTGGCGTCCTACACACTGAGCCGACTTTTTACTTTTAATTCATATATTTATATCTGCTTGTAGCTTATCTTGCCTTTCCATAAAAGAACTGGAAGCAAATGTTTACAACAAAATACTAAAACATACCTAAAGAATATACTAAGGCATGGCGTGGGTTACAGAGATTTTGTGAGCTCTCATTTCCTGTGCCCGCTGATGAAAAAAGGTGTCTCATACTTTACAACCTAGAAAGCATAATACTAGAGGCAATTCGTGCCCAGTTTTCTAAGCAGTAAAGGGGGTTCTACTATAGATGGCTTTTGTGAAACATCACTGAATGACCTCAATACTTTTTCCCCAGTCACAAGAGCAAAACTCAAAAACCAACAAGAGTAAGACATCAGGTAGTGTTAACAGCGCTTTTATTCACAAAGAATTGTTTTTATTTGGCCATTTGGAAACCACTAACATTTTTCACTTTAGAAAACATTAAATAATAAACATGATGTTATACAGTACTTTGGATAACTTCTGCTATCAGTTTAGTGCAATATATTATTGGCACCTAAAAGTAAAATGTTCAATTATTTTCCCCTTTCATCTTCAGCTGTGCAGTTGTATGACCAAAGAGGAAATGAATCACTAAAAATGGATGTAAGGCCGTATTTTCTGCCTCTACTCAAAGGCTTAATGATTTATATTCTGCCTCTAGCCCTGCCTTTACCACATTAAACAACAAAAGACCTTCTGTAGTACCTATTGTTCAAAAAACAGAAGTATTCTGTGGAACTTGGGAGATTCCAATTGATAAGAGATACTGAATGATACTGACGCGGTGAAGGACAGGTCGAGTGGTGCCCGGCAGGGCGTTCATTTCCAGTAGCCAAGTTTGCTAGTCACACACAAAGCAGAGAGAATGCACCAGATAAAAATATCTTTGAACTGTGATCCTGGTAGGGTGTCTTTAGAAAATATGAAACATCATATTGAGCAAGTTAAAGGTTTGTACTTTTACCAAGAAAAACAATTTTAAAACACTACCACTTTGGGACATTACAGAGGTACTAAAATAGCCGTCTGTCGTATTTTCTTGTGGAATAAATGCTTTTTTTTTTTCTTTTGGCTTAAATACTACTCAATTTTCCATAAAAGGAAAGACATTTTAGTGAGCTGGGCATTTGGTAGGCTCTCTCCTCTTCATTCAGAGGTCAAGAGGGAAAGACTTAAATTAGAGCCTCGTCCAGATGCCTTAGTTCTGAAGATTTTCATCACATACCAGTAATAGGGTCAAAATATCTTTTGAGAGATTCTGCAATCTGTTGCTTTACCTTTAGGTAAGGACATCGTTCACCATCTTAAGTAGACATATTTTTTTTTTATCTAATTTTTAAAAAGCTGAAAGAATAGGGGCTGAGAGGCGATTAAGATTTTCACATTTCTTTTTCATAAAAGACGGTAATTTAACACGCGTCCCTGCCCAGGAATGATTCCTCCAACTCTAGTCTAAGCCTGTTTCCTCTAGTCCTATTCTTAGCACATATGGAGAATAGCTGGTTGTGGCCCTCTCTGTGCCAACCTTTCATAGACTTGAAAACCATCAATGGTTTACCCCTCAGTCTTCTCTTCTCCAGGCTGAATAATCCCAGTTCCTTTAATTTTTCATCATAGATCTTTTTTTCCAACCCTTTAATCATCTTTGTGATTCCTGGCAAAAACAGAAAATATTTCAGTTACTTAATCAGAAATTAAGAAAAACCTCAGGCGTAAGTTGCCTTTTAAAAGTTCCATTATTTTGAAATATAAAGGTAAAATACGGAGAGAGGAAATAGAGTTGGGGGGTCATGGATCTTAGCTGTCCTCCTCCCTTTGCACTGCCTCCCTCCCAGCGCGGGACTTGGTCCTCCCCTCCTGACACAGCCCCTAAGTGATGAGCTGCACCTGCTCCAGGGGAGTTTCTCTCACGCTTCTTCTCACTCTGCTTCCTTAAACAGGATCCTTTCTCCAACACTTTTACAAAGCTTACAGATTACTAGAGAGAGCCTTGTTAAGATGGTAAAAGCTGTTGGCTTACACATGTAACTTGAAACAGTGAAAGTTTTACATATTAACTACAGTTTCTTATCTCCCACAATGGTTTACTATCCTTCACAGGGATCAAACTCAAAACTATTAAAAAAAAAAAAAATCCGTCGCTCCACTACCACAACCTGACATCTCTGCCCATTTTCTGTTGCTGCCAATGTTAAGGTCATGGAACCACATGACATTTCACCATGTATTTGTTAACTCAAGAGATCACAAGTTGCCCTTTACCTTGCAACTAGAGTCTGTAGATATTAGGAACACGTAAATACTTAGTATTATGTCAATAGCACATTTACACAAAACACAACAGCACTAATGAGGGATTACGTGCCCACTCTACATAATTGTCTTTAAAAGAAAAATACAGATAACAATAAATGCATCTTGATACGGTATACACCCTTATTTTATAAAGTGAATGGCAGTAAAAGAGTTCAGGTCAGGCCAGAACTACCTCACGTGAAGAGGATACACCAATTTCACAAGCACATAGTACACTGTATCTCAGGGAAGTCAATAGTACTCGTGGTACAAAACTCTAAACAATAATGTAATGGCCATTTGCACAGATTTCTTTTGAAAACTTCTCCCAGAATTTAATTTGCTCCCATACTTGCTACAAGGAGCACCTTGTAACCAGGGTGAAGGATGGCAGGGGACACAAATGCTAAAGGCCTTCCAAAGAGACACGGATGGAAGGCCACATCCAGAGACGGTTTGGATGTATCTGCAGATGCCCCCGTGTTTCAAGGAGGTGTCACTGTTCACTGGGATTGCACCAAAGCAGGCCAGCAAGACCTGGGTCACCAACCAGACTTCCTCCCGACCACGGACCCACTCTTCTCCTAGGCCTGATAAGAGGGAGAAGAGGAGAGAAGATGAGGATTGGAAAAAGAAGAGGGAGCAACAGAGGAGTTCACTGCTAGTTCTGGAGTTGTTAGCGTTCTTCAGAGCAGTGGCCTTTTTTCAAGCTCACATCATCCAATCCAATCTCCCCAGTGTGACCACGCCTTTTTTCACCTTTGAAGATGACCTAGGGAGAGAACGCACACACCAGTCAAGCCTCCTCTGCCCCTTTCCAATACTGGCTTATTAAGCAAAATAAAGGCAAACCTTCTCAAAGACTACACAGCAAACTTATTTAGCAGGAGGAAAGACAGGAACACAGTTTCTAAGGTCACCTGAGGCTTGGCTTAAGTCATCAGTAAACTGTTCCTCAGACCACATTACTCAGAACCAGTTACTCTTTAAAAAGCCATTCTAAACTGTAGACTAATTCCATCTAGGAATGTTTATGACGTGAGCACTTTAGTAAAAGATTACCCAGGTGAGAAGTCAGAAGAGTGTGGCAGAAGGTAAAGGGGCAGGTGTTAAGGGCCAAAGATCTGAAAGACGGTAATCACGCAGCCTGGCTTAGAAGTTTCTGAGTCCTGCCATTCGGTTAACACAGCTCTGGGGCAGAAAATGCAGTAGGAGGAAACACCAGAATCCCACCTCACTGTTGTTTTGCCTACATAGAACCCCCCAATTTTTACTGTTCTCATATTTTAACATTCCTGCTCTTTTTAAAACAGGAGAAACCTTTCAATGCCATGATTCGAAACAATTTATATCTTATTTTATTTCTCCAAGCAATGAAAATATTGAGAAAAATTTTAAGGGCTAGTATCAAAGAATTAAACAAAATCTAAATACCCTAATAAGAGCTCTATTAATGGAATCTATCTTTTCTTTCTAAAATAGTTTCTAGAACCTATACCTATGGGTATAGAGGCAGAATCTCCTAACAGCAAGTTTTATAAGCACCAACATAAAGACATTTCCCTAAACGTATTATTTCGGTGATTTGCTGTGGAAGAATTTCTCACTAGCTGTGACTTGACTTCTTAAGGTCGTATTTATATATTCAAACAAACCACTTTCTCCATCCCTTCCTGAATAAAATAGTGCTTTCCAACTGTAGTTCTGGGTTCCCACACTAGGCTGCTTAACTATGATCTCTGAAGCAAAAAAGTAAAAAATACATTGAGCTTTAAAGAAACCTTTCAAAAGAGAAAAAAAGAGTTCAGCCAGGGCAATTTATGGTACGAAAGAGTGAAGTATAAGGAATTGAAGGAAATGGAAACGAGAGCACAAAAGGAAGCCCGCTGCTCCTGACTTTTGAAGTTTCTGTTGATGTACATTTTTCTATTCCTAAATTTTTTTTTTCTTTTTTTAGAGATGGAGTCTCACTTTGTTGTATAGAGTGCTGTGCTGTCACAGCTCACAGCAACCTCCAGCTCCTGGGCTTAGGTGATTCTCTTGCCTCAGCCTCCCAAGGAGCTGGGACTACAAGCGTCCACCACAACAACCAGCTATTTTTTTGTTGCAGTTTGGCCAGGGCCAGGTTTGAACCTGCCACCCATATGGGGTCGGTGCCCTACTCACTGAGCCAGAGGCACCACCCAATCCTAAATATTTTTTTTCATTAAGAATGGTTTTCAGCAGGATGGGAAAGGTGGTAGCCATCACAGGTTGCGATGAAGAGAGATGAGGCAGCAGAAAGAGGTTTCAGAAAGAGTCAGTGAGTGGAGTCACCCTGCCCAGGAAAACAGGACACTTTCAGCTGAGCCGGAATTCACAGAGGCCTTTTCAGATTCCCATCCCAGAGCTCTCCTAGGAAAGGAAACTTCCCAGCTCCGGCCTCCTGTGCCGATCTACTTACGCTCTTGACGTCAGCCCCTCGCAAGGTGATCTGGGTCTGCCTCCAGCCATGGCCACCATTTCTTCCCCACAGGGCTGCTCCATGGGCACCGTGTTTTCTCACAAACACCTGGAGTGTGCCAGAGTGCAGCCCAGTCACCTTGTGCCTGAAGGACAGGCACAGGTCCCCTGAATGCATGAGGTGGCCGAGGGGTAGCACCAAGCGAGCGGCTTTTCCCCCGGGGGCTTTGGCTGCCGATACTGTCAGATACTGTCCACCTGGAAGGGAAAAGCAGGCTGTGTGTGGAGCACCAGCACCTTCGCTGGCCCTGGCTAGCACAAACAGCATGGCGGGAGGGGTAGTTTTTGTTTTATCTCTACAGACTTCCAGATTTCTGAAGATGAAAAATATGAGTTATTTCTATGCTTGTCTAAATTTTATGGTTTGCTTGCAGAAAACACTCACTTTGCTCATGGATAGCAGACGTTAGGCCAATGATCCACAATACTTAGTCATGCACTATGGATATTTCTGATGGAAAATGCTCTGACGCCCATAACACAGAAAAACATACACACGTTCATCCCCGACCTTCTCTCCTCTCCACTTCACCATTATCTTGTCTGGCACCCCCTGCCAAGCTGTCTGGGTGGTTTGGAAGAACTGACCCTAAATTTCCAGGCAGAATTTTCTACCTGAATAACCAACCTCTAGGCAGGAAGCACATGGTAATTTAAAGGGCACTCTGCCTACTTATTCTCCCCTCCCTCCACTAAGTTTCTAATCTCCAAAGATAGAAGGGTCCGTTTTAAAAGTCAGAGTTTACTACACTTTTCACGCTGGTGGATACTTTACTCCAGGAAGATACAGAGTAAGGTTTCCCTGGAAACCTCCACATCTTCCTGGAGCACCAATTTTATTTGCAGGTAAGTCCTTTAAAACATTTTTTACATTAAAACAGATCTGTAACATTATACATGTTTCATAAATATGTTCTATTATATACACATGACTAAAAACTGGTGATAAAAATGTTCACTTTAGACAGATCACTCTGATGATGTCCCCAGAGCCCCAGGCCACACAGTTTGCTTCCCTCTGTTGTTACAGAGACTATATAACAAAAAACCTTCCGAAGTAAGGGGAGAAATGCTGCTTCTCGCGAGAACAAGTTATTAGCACTATTTTGAAACTCAACCCATGTCGAAACGGCATTCCCCCTTCAGGCTGTTTTGTCTCAGACAACTGGAAAACACACTGTATGTTTCAACACCGATTTTTCCGTAGGAAAAACCTGGTTGGAATGCTGAACATATTGCATGTATCTACTTTGGTAGGACCCCATTTATTTTTCAGTTAAAAGATAAGCCATCATCTCATTCTGTTTAATTTATCCAAGACATAGTAAGATCTGGGGCACCCTCTTATTGGTAGAGGATCCTCCCCAAGTCCCTCTGAGCTCTTCTAGGTGATGTTTGTGGACTTGTAATGTGCCAGCTTCCGTGTTAAGTGCTCCTCAGAAAGCATAAATAACTCTAAGTCAGATCCAACCTCTACTCCAAACCTCTCTGTTATGCTCCTGGCTTGGTGGGTGTTCAAGGTCATATGTTGAGTAAATGAAAGAAATCAATCATAATGTTCCAAAAATATAGCAAAAAAAACTGCAGGGAAATAGGTCCTTGAGTCATGTACTTGAATCACTAAAAACACACAATTTATCTGCCTCCCCCCCCCCACCTGCCCTGGTCTCTTCCCTCGACAAATTAATCTAAACAATATTTGAGGCCAAAATATTTATCTCTACAAGTTAGCTTTTGAATCACCACAGATATTCTAGTTAAGACCAAGATATCGGGTTAAACACTTAGCTTGAAAGTTTGAAAAAAACAAGGATTAAGTCCTGTGGAATGTTCTGGTAGACCCGGCCTACAGTAAGACAACCTAACAAAACAAGGCACCCTAGTAAAAGATTCAAATAATCCTCTTGTATATATGTTTAAAATTCTAACATTTAAAACATGATAAATGAGGTGACCTCTATAACACAGCTCTGTGAGCACCAGATTTTTTCTTTTCTACTTTAGTTTTTTTTTAACTTGAAGAATTCTCTTTGTAGTAAAAGGAAACATTACCAAGTTGGAACAATAACTAAGGGGAAAAAAATTGATCCAACATTGCAAAGAAGTTACTTATTAACATTTTCACTTCTAATGCCAAAATACTGTATCGAAATATAAAACTATATTAAATATTTTCATCCCGTCTAAAGCATCACAACATCTAAAGATCTGAAGGTGGGGTGGTGGTGGTAAATAACAGAAGTAGGCCAGCCACTGCTAGAAATGCTTTACATGTGTTTAATAGACACCACTGATTGTCCATGTTTAAGAAACTTACTTAAGGCCAAAGCTATTTAAGTGGTGGTGCTAGGTTTCAACTCAGGCCTCTGGCTTCAAAGTCCACGTTATTGTTAACTCTTAAGGTAATAGTAAATGATGAAAGCAAGGTCCAGAAGCGGATGCCATTGTATGAAAAAATATATCCCTGGAAAGATAACCAACAAGCTGTCTGAACCTGTGGGCATGGATGGGCGCCAGAAAAGGCAAGGAGCTTTCATTTTCATTGTTGATTTATTTCTTCATTTATGTGTATATTGAAATAATGCTTTTAATGCTGCAGTAGACATACGTGTATGTACACGTTTGATATATGTTTAACTAAATTCCTTGTAGCTATCAGTAGCAGACAGAGTGCTGAGTCAGTTGCCCTTAACCCTTGTTCTCTGAAAGGGTTCCAGGAAAAGGGTCTCAGGTCTGTCCTGGGCGTTCACAGGAGAAGGGTCTTGGGTCTAGCCTTACACAGGAGAAGGGTGTGTCCTCAAGGCCTTTAGTACATATCTGAATTACATACCACCACATCTGCTGGCAGCAAAATTTTCCATTTCTTAGGGGAACGTATTCATTTCACATCTCACAATGAAGTTCAAGACCAAACGTGATAAAAAAAAGACCTACTAGCACCAGGAAGGGCAGTTAGCATATGCCCTTATTTTACAACTGTTTCTTAAGGTTGTGAGATTAGTTGAGGGTTTTCTTAGAAATATTAGCATATAACATTTCAAATCTGGATCTTGGATAAGAATTATACACCATTAAAATCAGTCATAATGGGAAATCCAAACATATATTTTATCAGTGGTATAATCCAGATAGAAAGCAAACAGCTTGATAGTTAGAATAACACAGAGAAGTTACTTATTAGATTACTTATATTCTTCTCCAGCTTTCACATGCTAGGCACACATACACACACCTGAACTTCCTAGAATAAACAGAGGCATGAAAAGGTATGCATTATTATATTTCTTATCACAATATGGTTAGAATTCCCCCAAATATTCCAAATATATTCTGCGATTCCATTTGACATCTGCCGTGTACTCCTACCACTTTTTTCCAACCCTCTGCCATTTCTTGGTCTTATTCTTTTTTCCAAGCTAGAATGCGAATGCTGCTCACCAATTTCCTTGGGATTACCTGGGCATTCCATTCTGAATGAGAGGCTCTCATAGCTGGGTTAAAAGGTTTTCTAACCAACCCTTATCTGATACTCAAATTCTTCAATAACATTTCAAATGTCACCCAGTTCAAATGCCTCCACCAACAGAAGGCTCACTCCTTCCATGTCAGCCTGTTGTCTTTTGCAACAGCTTTATTAGAAAGTTCTTTCTGCAAGTGAACCAAAATAAATATTCCTGTAGTTTTTACCCATTGATACTACTTCTCAAGCTTTTGTGGTCATAGAGAACAGCAATTATTTGAAAAGCCACCCCATTCTATTATTACTTCTCCAGCCTAAACGTTCTGGTTCTTTATCTTTCACAGGCTCTAAGTGTGAAATGACCTTTCTATCCAAGTGGTATACAATTAACTCTCTTCTCCTCGGACTAGAAAGAACCCTCCAAAGTGAATTAGCCACTTAACCAAAGTGAATTTTCCATTATGGAAACTTCCCTAGTTCTTTCCAAATGGACCATCTTTTTGGCAGCAACATCACAAGGTTTATTCACATCAATTTCATTTCCACTAACACCATAAAATCTTCCATGCTTGGTCCTGGGTGACATTATCCCCCTTCCTCAGCTGTATGGCTGGTCTGTAGACAATGAGCCAGACCTTGTATTCATCCCCATTAGACTTCACCTCCTAAATATGACCCATCAGTGTTTTAAATGCTGGTTGTATCAGCTCACAGTGACACTTTCCTCTCCATTTCTAAGTCAACCACAGTTACAACAATTTGTCTTCAATATCAAAGTTCAATATCCAATTTATCCAAATTCTTGGTAAAAACTTCAACTAAAAAAGCCTGAGCCTGTACACCAGGCATACTCAAACTATGGCCCACCTAGGACATTTATCCGGCCTGCTGGGTGTTTTTGCCACCGCTGCCTGTCCTGCTTAGCAGCCGACTTGTCCCAGGGCCCGCAGTCCAGCCCTCCAATGGTCTGAAGGAAAGTGAACTGGCCCCCTGCTTAAAAAGTTTGAGGACCCCTGCATACCATGAAGTACTATTCAGCCATAAAAAAGATGCAGATTTTACATCTTTTATATTAATCTGGATGGAGTTGAAATATATTCTTCTTAGCAAAGTATCTCAAGAATGGAAAAGCAAGTATCCAATGTACTCGATAGTAATATGAAGCCAGTAGACAAACTAATACATGCCGATATAAGAGAAAAACTCAATTCAATTCAAGCTGGGGGGAAGAAACAGGTGGAAAAGGGAAAGGGGGAAGAGGGAGGGGGGAAAAAGGAGAGGAGAAGAGGGGCCGAGGAAGGGTATTGGTGTCTACCACCTAATGGGCACAATTCAAGGGTATGTGGCACACTTCCTGGGTGCAGGACACAACTACAACAGGGACTTTACCTAACAAATGTGAACACTGTAACCTAATTGTTTGTACCCTCATCTTAATCTGAAATAAAAATTAAATGATTAAGTAAAAAAGCCCAAGCAAAGCATCAGGAATTATCTAGTCACCCAAGCATCTGCCTCTTCCTTCCAATCTGTTCTATATTAAGATAGCCCAATAGACATTTCAATTTTTTTTTCCTACCATTCTAATTTCTAACTCTCTTCTCCTTTTTTCACTTCTTTTTTATACCAAAGGGCAAGCAGAATTTGGGTCATAACAAATTTAAGCATTTAAAATGAATAGTAAAAAATGTTGAAAGGTAGTAACTTGGTTCTAAAATACAGTGTTTAAATTCTGAAAGTATTTTACATAGGCTATTTATATAGATTGTTTACATATAAGTGCAATGAATTGGTTTTTTTTGAGACAGAGCTTCAAGCTGTCTCCCTGGGTAGAGTACCCTGGCATCACAGCTCACAGCAACCTCCAACTCCTGGGCTCAAGCCTCAGCCTCTCAAGTAGCTGGGACCACAGGCGCCCGCCACAACCCCGGGCCATTTTTTGGGTTGCAGCCATCATTGTTGTTTTGGTGGGCCTGGGTTAGATTCGAACCCGTCACCTTAGGTGTATGTGGCTGGCGCCTTAGCCACTTGAGCCACAGGCGCCAAGCCAAGTGCAATGCATTCTGAGCTTAGCATGAATCACTCTCCCCAGAGTACCTTACTTGAAAAAGTTATTCATTGTGACTATCAACATGATCCACTGTTCTAACATAAGCTCCTTCAAAAGCTCCTTCCTTCTGAAACAGACTCCTCCTGGTCAGTGGTCAGAACCTACGGCTCTGAGATCTGCTGGTGAGATCACGCACACTACCACAGGTACTGCTACTGGGGCCAGCCGGGGGATAGTGAAGAACCCAGAGCAATGCTGCAGATGTGCTGGGCTGGGCACTGCACTGACCAGGAGCCTGCACAGGCAGGACAGAGGGGCCATGAAGACAGAAGACGCCGGTTTGACACTGAAATCTACCACTCTCTACCTCTGTGGCCGGAGGTAACTTCCCTGGGTACTTCCTTTGTAAAATAAAGACAACAATATTACCTGCTTCTTGGGGTAGATAAGAAGATTAAAGTAAAATTAACGAGGTGATGAACAGGCTAGGATTATCATAGGTATTAAATGTATGTTGGTTTCTTTCTGATTCACCCATGCCTGTGACATCGACATTGATTACAACGTTGTCCTGCTCAGAGTTAACCTTCAAAGAGTGAGGGTAATGCAAAAAATGAGAGCGAGTGTACTGAGTGTGAGGCAGTAAATATTTTGTTTTATAGCTTAACAAAAAAAATCTGAGAAAACTCATTTGAATTTATTGATTATTTATATTTTTAAAAGCTTACCTTGAATTTTTATTTTTAAATATTTCTATTTCAATCTTCAGGGATCTAATAAACACATTTTGGGGATAATTTTTTTAATATCTTGCTACTCAATGTGCATGGAGGAACCAGGTAGACGTGCATGAAAACCTGCATTTTTAAAAGGCCCTCAGCCTTTTCCGTATACACACTGGGTTTGAGAAGAGCTGGTTTAACATATCATAAGCTTTCTTAAGTTACCTTCTGTGTGTTTGTGATCTACATACATGGTATGGTATTTAAGAATTAGGCCTTTAAAATAAAGAAAATAAAATACTTTTCTGTCACATCGTGTGTCCTTTATTCTCAGAATTTAGAATCTGGAGTAAAAAAGAAAATAAAAAACCAAAATTTCCACTCTTCCATTAAGTTGGCCTCACCCATAAAAAATTTAATTTAAGGGAAAGAAAGCTTTCCTATACTACAAGACAAAACATGTCATAAACACTAAAACTCTAGCTTAATAAGAATTGTGCAATTTAAAAATCTGTCAATTATCCAAGGAACTATGTCTAAATCCACCTTTCTAACAACCTTCTCTTATGGAGTAGGTAGTGGTAATTTGTAACTATTTCATCCAGCATCCAAGTTGCAGTGAAATCTTCCTCAGAGAGATAAATCACAACTTCACTGGAGTTCCATTTCTATTGTATGCTTCTACCTCACAAATCTGTTTTTTTTTTTTAAAGGATGTCATTGAAAAAACAATCAGGGACTAGCTACCACCATAGCTGTAAGATTACTTCTTTTATTACTGGGAATGGGGCACTAATAATAACTTGAAAACCATATGCAAGAATGAGGCTTAATGTTCTATTCACCAAGTTTTCTGGGAGAAATAAGCTGGCCTTTTAATTAACCACCCCTCCCCCATGATTTAATACTAACCGATAGCTAACAAATTTAGCTCACTTACAGAAAATGGAGTATTCATACTGCGCATGATCTCTTAGACCCTCTTCCTTAAGTAAACACAGGGATGTGCCCCGGTACACTTAACCAGCAGAACGAGGGTCTTCAGATAGGATCAAACTGAAATCTATACCAGAAAAAGTGAGATGAAACCGTTTACCTGCTGGGTCCCTGACTGGCTCCCAGTGTAAGTCATTTTCTTTTTCCCTGATCCATCCACAAAGTCCATTGTCAAAATTACAACTGTGTACCAGAACACCTACCAGAAAACGACCAGAAAGAAGAGTGGGTCACAAGTTCAGTAAACAACAAAAAATCAAGTGTGCACTGGGGATATTTGCTTCACAAGTGTTCTCTCCTATCCATACACCAGAACTCCCTCCCCTGAGAGCAAAAGGAAATTGCATTAATCCCTTCTCAGCACAACAGTGCATGTGTCCCCCATGTGTAAGAATAGAACGCCCAAGTGTTGCCAAATTATGACCACGTTACATCATCACTTATAAAATATGATTTCCTTCTCAGAGTTTAAATACTACTTTAATATATTTTCAAAAATGAAAATGAGGGTTCATAATTATTTTTGCCGAACTGATTTAAGTACAGAGGAAATGGAACTGTTTTAAAAAGATGCATAATTTTCCCAAATGATACCAAACAATCTATGATTTAAAAGTTATTTTCAAGAAAACAGAGGGAAACAATAAAATGTCATGTTAATGGTACTGAAAGTGTCTACCTGGATCATCCTTTGCTTCCTCATCGGCACTGACTCCTCTTTCTATTTCAAATACTTCAAATAAATCACTTGAAGGCTGCCGAGGAACTGCAAGAGAAGAGGTTTGGAGTTGGTTTATGTTTTTAATAAGGAAGTGACAAGAAGCATTTCCATAACCATTCACAGGGGCAGGCATTTCACTCATCTGCAAGAAGCCCACATTGAAGTACATTTCCTACAAAGATTCATGACGTTTGTTCTGCAGGGATTTATGTTGTAACATTTATCTGGGTATAATTTTAAAAATCATTTTCAAAAGTTTCCAAATTTCAACATAAAAATAATTTAAAAGTCTTCACCTGGAAAGCACATTTTAAAAGAGCTACCAAGTTCCAGCAAAACATTCATCTCTATGAAAATACCTTGTTATGATCCTTGAATTAGGGCAGTTTAAACTGAAAACACCTATGATTGCAGAGAACTGTTTGGTTTTCTAAGTGCTGCAGCTATTCGCCTCCAGTGAACCCAGCACACTGTTGCAGTCTGATGCCTGATTCTTGCCATGGCCTCCTTTGCTTAAGCAGGTTGTCTGGCTCCTTCCAGATCAAATCCAAACATCTTGGTGCTGCATTTACAATCCACCCCACCAAAATACACAATACTGTCCAAACATGCCATTCATTTTCACATCTTCCACCTCATGCTCCCTTTCCTGCTAATTAACCTGCCAGACTTCCCCTCTTCCTTTGAGGCCAGCGTAAAGACCTCTGCCTCTGTGGGAACTTTCATGCCCCACACAGAATCAAGTTCTTCCCCCTTGTGCCTCTATGACGTGCTTTCGTGAAGAACTGCAGTTATGCACAGGCATATGTGTCTGTCCCTCTGCTAGTCACTGAGGTCCAGGAGGGGATCAATTGCATCTTATCCAGGTGGCATTTCCAGGGCTTGACCTGGTGACAGGCACTCAGTAAGTGTTTCCTGAGTGAATGTAAAGGTCCTGTCAGAAACCTGTGTACTCTGTCAACACTGTTCCTCAAAGGACACAGTGGGATAGAGCTTAAGAATCAGCTTAAAAAAATAATTGATTCACTTAAATTATTTATTTACTCATTCAACACATATTTGATGGCCAAGTACTGTGGTAGGCACCCGAGGACACAGTGAATGGGGTGGACAAGACCAAGCAGGGTTTGGATCGTATGTAAGTGGAATTCTAATGGGAGAAGCAGACATTAAACATGCAGATAAATAAGCATTATAACTCTACATTTTGATAAGGGCTAGGAAGGAGGATATTGTGCAGAGTAACTGGGTTGGGGGGTGGGGGAATGTGGAGGAATGCTGACGATGGTGAGGGAAATTCTTGGCCAAAGGCCAAGGAATACTCCCTTCTTTTTTCCAGAACTTCAACTAATTAGCTGTATTTTTATAAGGCAGGGAGTAAAAGATGTAGAACACCATGAAACAGACATCAGTCAAAGGGATTCTTTTTCAATGATGTGCCTATAATTTTCAGCTTTAATTTTTTAAAACAATCTCATAATATTTGCGCTGTTTTCTCTTACTATTTCTGAATGTTTTGCCTTTTTGTTTTAAAAGTGAAAAGCACGAAGCCCTTTCTCTTTTACAACACACACTCATAAAATACCCAGCAGGACCAGAAAGGAAGAGGAGAAGCTCTAGGTATACACCTGTTGATGGTCCCCTGCGGGGTGAGGCACCCTACATCCTTCTTTAGACCCCAGATGACTGACAGCAATGACATCCAATCACAGCTCTTCTTTCCTCATTTGGGGCTCTGAGACTAGCCTGCCTCTTTACTTACTAGAAGTGTTACAAGGTTGTAGACAAGTATGCTTCATTTCTTATGACCTAGGGAAAGTTACAAAAACCCTACAGAACACTCGGCTTTTATTTCCTTCTCTTGTTGTAACTTACATGTAGACTATCTCTGAAACAGAAAGGCTCAACTTTTGCAGTACTATTTTTGAAGGGCCTTATGACAAGTTTTCAAACCGCCTCCCCTTTTTTCCTCCAGATAAATAACTGTCCAGTAGAAAATAGAGTCTTGATGTAGAGGGGGAAGATCACACAAAGGTTTCCTGGTTTTGTGAAAGGAGACCAAAGAGATCCTCTTTGAGGACGCAGCATTTAAACTAACAGGGGAAGAATTTGAAACTCTGCAAGCAGAAGCACAGTGCTGGAGTGGAGGAAGAGTACGAGTTTCCGGCAGCAGGTACGAAGAAAGAGCGAGGAACGTTTAGAGAGAGGAGCTCACAGTGGCTGCAGGATGGTGAGAAATGGAGAAAGCAACATGGGATGAGACTGAAGAGAAAGGACGGGATTAGATCATACACTTGAAAACAACAACCCAAAGAATTAGTTATCTAAGAAGTTGCAAAGGGTCAGCTACCTATGGTTAATATTTTAAGCACCTGGTTTCCAAGAATATTTAATTTAGGAGCTGATGATCAGGTACACCTTCACTGCAATTCACTGGGAAATGTTCCAAGGAATTCCGAGACCTGAAATGCTCAACAGCTATTAGTTCCTGCAGTCTTGTGTGCTTTACTGTCTAACTCGGCTAAGTTATTTAACTAATTCTTCCTCACACACACCAGCACCGAGCACCAAGAGTCTCCCATTGAAGTGTCAAGAGACAGAACACTACCCACTCCTTCGTATATTTTACAATTTATGTGAAAATATAAAGTGAAATAAGTAGTGGGTGGAATCATTCAAGCAGTATTATCTTATTATCACAACTATGTACAAGAAAAACAAGTCAAGTTCAGATCTGCAAGTTAAAACTACCCTTCTGGCTGTGGCCTGGAGAATGACCAAGAAGAAGGTAGGAGTGGGTATCATACAGCGGTTATAACTAAAATCAACACAAAGAGTGTTATGTTCATTTACTTGTAGAAAACATCCCTCCAGTTTTTCTACAGTTGGTCAGTGTCTCACCCACTGAAAAGTATTTCCTGCCCCCTTTGCTTCTGATAGCCTTCTGCGTGAACTAAAAGAAGGGAATGTACAAGTGGTGAAGCAAGTCGGAGAAAAACGTGATTGGGCTAGGCTGGGGAGAGTGGCAAGTTTTGATAATGGCTACAGAGTCCTAGAGCTAGTGGAGGAACCAGCCACAAAAAGAAACAGGAAATTTTTTGTAAGAAATGCTGGCCGAGGGCGGCACCTATGGCTCAGTGAGTAGGGCGCTGGCCCCATATGCCCAGGGTGGTGGGTTCAAACCCCACCCTGGTCAAACTGCAACAACAACAACAGAAAAAATAGCTGGGCGTTGTGGCGGGTGCCTGTAGTTCCAGCTACTCGAGAGGCTGAGGCAAGATAAAGAGCAATAAAGTGAGACTCGGTCTCCATAAAAAAAAAAAAAAAAGAAAAAAAGAAATGCTAGCCGAGCTGTTTCTAGTAAAAATACATTTTCCCTAGGGTTGCAGTTAGTATTAATATATAACCCATGTTCATAAATGAAGTTCCCCAGATAGGTAATTGTATATTTTATTTCTGACATTCATCAGACTTACGTAGTTTTCTATCTAGACAGATTCATCTTTGAGAAAGGCTGTGGTCCTTATTTGTACAGTAAAGAAGTTGAGATGGGCCTGTTTCTATTTTAAAATCACCCAGAAAACATGAAGAGCAAGCAGAGAGAAGTCTATGTAAATATTATCATACACACCTGCCACTGCCAAACTTCTTGCAAACAGTAACTATAGCAAAATGTAGGCGCTATTATTAAAGGTAGATTTTCAAATTCTCTTTGTATTCTAAGGTGGTTCCCAAGACATTATCTAGGCCAATCTGGCATTTGTTGTTGGACTGAAAGATTGAAGATAACATTGCCTTAAATTCTTTCTATACTTAGGGGTTTAGTTCATTGAAGGGAATGGTACATATATAACTATGCTAATATTCTGAAGGCTCATGCTGGTGGTAAGACCTCAAGATTTTTAGATACTACAAATTTTAGGGTAGGGATGAATGACAATGGTTTTATGAAGCAGTCTCTCCCTCTGTGCTTGTCTTTTCCACTGTTTTCTCTCCAGATACAGAATTATAGCTTTAAATGACAAGAAAAAAACAAGTACAAAGACTAAAAATTAGTTTCTTTAACCACGTAAGAGAAAATTCCTAGACATCTATTGATTACTTGTGAAAAGAAAAAGATTTCTGGGCTTCACAGAACTAAGACCTTATTTGCCAAACCTTTCATCCCCCTAGGAAGACTCTACAAAGTTCCTAAGACACCTTTGGGCTGAGATTTAAGAGCAAAACTGGAAAAAATTAAATTTCTGGTGAAAGATGAGATACAGACATAGCTACTCAGAAATCAGTTCTATTTTTGTGACATACCTATTTCTCCTTTACGTATTATTTGTACCTTTAATAAAGTTTCAGAACTCCTCCCTGGCACTACCTGGATAAATCCCAGGAGAATAGAATATGTCAATGATGTGTTTTAAAAATATCTTTGCCTTAAGCATGGCCATTAGAATAGTAACACAAATATTCCTGATTAAGAGAGCATTTGACAAATTTGTTCTCCTTCCTCTTTTAAGCCAAAGGGAACCATGAGGTTTAGGCTCTGTTGTGGCCGAGACCTGCACACTGGAAGGCAGGTGGTAAGGAGTGCACTGCAGGACTGAATGCAGCATGAACCCCTGGGGTGGAGCAGAAACCCACCTGCTGCAGGGTTAGGGTCAAAGCACTCAGGCCGAAAGGAAGACAGGAAGCTTTTATTTCTGACATTCATCAGAATTATGTAAGTTTCCCATCTAGACAGATTCATCTCTGAAAAAGGCTGTGGTCATTATTCTTTCAGTAAAGAAGTTGAGTTGGTCCTGTTTCTATTTTAAAAACACAACTGTCTGACCTGGCACTATAAACACCCAAATAAAAAATAATATTCTAATTATGTGGTAATAAGCAAAGAATATATAAAATGGTAAGTTTCTATTTTCATTCTCTACCCACATCATAGTTCATACTTGCATATCAATTTGTTTCAAAATGATCTAGTTAGCCAACACTAAAATTGTAATGAGCCATGATAAAAAGCACCAGGAAAATATAAAACTCAGAACTAAATATAACATAGGGCTGTCTTTTTATGAATTAAATAGGGAATGCTACCACTACTTTATAAATGAATCACAACAACATCGATAGAAGTATTAATCACTAATATGTATTAAGTTACAATTATGCACCAAGCACTATACTAAGAATTTTTCAGCTACCCTCCTATCTAATTCTCACAACAGCCCAAATGAGGTAGATACTAGTATCATCCCCAACTTACAGATGAACAAACAAAGACACAGGAATTAGTAGCATGCCCCAAATCACAGAATGCCTATGAGCCCAGTACTTTTAATTATGACTGTTCAGACAAATGTGCATGCAACTTTAAAAAAGAATTGATTTGTGACTTTAGTCACATTTACCAAGAACTTAATTTATACTTTCTAGAGGAAACTATTTTTTCTTTACCAGCCACTGTAGAATCCAATTAAAATATAAATCAAAAACCTTGGAAACTTTTAGAATTCATAGCACCAGATCCTGACCTGTAAGCAGTGACAGCACGCTCCCTCAAAACACTGGCAGAAATTTAATCTTCAGGGAGATGCCAGGCGGCTGCTCAGGGTCTCGGTAGGCCTGACTGTTTTCTAGGAAGCAAACTAGTTTGAGGACCTTTTGGCCTCTCTGCAGAAACAATCTTTTTACTCATCACCACACAGAATCAGAAAATGAGACCATGATATTTCCATGAGTAAGAACAATGTGATCGAGCTAGCCAGAGACTCTGTAAAATCTGTATAAGAAATGAGGGTAAACCTCGGGACAGCAACCAGCAAAGCAGAAATCAGTAAAAAGGAACTAATTTTCTTCCTGTTGCTTGGTACTTGAAATTTCAACCCATTCTCATGTTCTGTAATAATAGAACAGGCTGGTTCTCCGATATAGCCACCCCACCGTAAGAGCACCCAATACCTATTAACTACTTTATATCCTATGATCTTGCTTCTCTTAATACCTTTCCTCTTCATTTTATGTGACTCAGGAGGACGTGTGCCTAGGCATCATTTACACATAATTTACACACCCTACATTTGGCTAATTCTTTCTCCATCTAGAACACGGTTTTGCTAAATTGGAGCTGCCATTTTGGCTCAGAGAGCCCAGCTTCCCCAAGTGTGGTTTGCACATCAGCAGTGGTACCTGTGGGCTTCACAGAATGCGGAGTCTCAGGTCCTAAGTCCAGACCCTTCATTTTAATGAGGTTTCCTTGTGATTTCTATATACACTAAAGACAGAGAAGTACTTTCCCTAGAATGTCTGATTTAGTAAATGTGCCGCAGGTATTAGGAATCTACATTTTAAAGAAGCATTCTAGGTTCTTTTGGTTCAAATAGCTTCCGACAATACCTTAGGGGGAGAAATCTGTTTCTTGGGCAAAGTTATACTATTTTCCTACAGTAATCTGAGTCTTCTAGCTAAAATTAGGCATACCTGACACACTAGATTATAAAGAAAAATCTGAAAGGCTAAAAATAGAAGTTAATAAAATCATCAATGAATTTTTAAAAATCAGTATTTTCAAAATAAAATGTACATGATTAAACATAGTGGATTTTCAAAACAGACAACTTACTCTTCTGCAGGGCAGTGTGGGATTCTTTTACTTTGCCCCTCTCCTGAAAAATTATTGCTATAGCAAATTACAGTCAGCAATGACAGTGGGGTTGAAAAGTTTAAAAATTATTGCATGAGGGCAGAAAAAGACAAGGAAAAACACCCAAAGTATCATGAACTGTACATATCCCGGATGGTTACTATTTTAGTCTTTGTCCTTCAGACTTCTATATACCCAGACATATAAAGTTGTGTATTTTATATCCAATTAGAGTCAAATAGAATGCATGGGTTTATACCTTCTTTTCATGTAAGCAAACATGGGCATTTTCTCAAATTTTTAAATAATTTCCAAAACACATCATTGTGAACTTCTTTAACATACATGAAATTTTTCTTATTTTCTTTGCCCTGAGATAGTTCCTACCTCTGGACACATGACTTTTGTCTTTGGTCCTCAGTCTCTAACTTCTTAGCAATCCTCTGCAGCACACCCCTGGTGCCCATAATGGCATACCACCACTTAAATCTACTTTTCTGGCTAAGTCTGCCCAGCACCATTCTGCCCTCCCTGACCCTCAACCATCTCTACCAGGCTATGCCTGAATACAAAGTCAACCCTTTAAACTCAAAAACCTTGGTACAAGAGCTACTTAGCAAGGACCATTGGGTTTTGCAGAGCATGGTGTCTAGACTTTTTAGTTCAACCCAGCTCGACCAGAAGTTGGGTACAATGAACTCTAATCTCAAGAGTTAAATAATTCCACGGTTAAGACCATTTGGGAAGGGATACTCATTACATGCCTCTTCTAGAGAATTACAATGAACATTAGCATGTTAAAAAATTGGGAAGTCTTATTACAGTTAACAAACCAATTTAACTTGGACAAACTTAAGATTTCTCAGACGTATTTGACCACAGAACTCTTTGAGGCATACAATTACATAATATTCTGGAGAACTAATGTTCTACAAAATAGACTTTAAGAAGCACTGGTCTGTCACATTAATGAAAAAACAAGAATTTCATGGTATATCAAGGAAATTTAGTGCTGCTCAGGTCATGCCTATGGGATTAGTCCTGCAAATGCATCTGATTATCTTTCTAGTCATATAACCCAAAAGCCTAGCATCAAGTTAAAATTATTTTTAAAATATGTGCCTAATATTTTACATCAGACATAAAAGGTTACTTCTTTAATCACATATTATTTAAATTCTCCCCATCATGGTTACTTACAGTAAGTATAAGTCATAATTCATAATTTGCAAACATTTTTACTTGCCTTGTCTCTGATCCTTAAAACCACTCTGTAAGGAAGGAAGATCAGGAATATTACCTCCACTGAGATGGAAAGCATAGCGTCTAATCCAAAGTCACAAAGCTCATAAATAATAGAGGTAAAAATCAAAACTAGATCTTCTGATTTAATATATTCCATCCTTGTCAGCAGTTAAAAACCCCTCAGTCCCAACTGCTTCAACTCCATCTTCATATTCTCTTTCTGGGTCTCTCACTATTTCTCAACATCATGCTTAAAATTCAAAGATATTAGACTTAAAATTTTTTAGAGAATGACTACTTTTAACTGCTCTATTAAGCTGTATCAAGATAAGAGAAAGACATAATCCAAATTAACTATTTTTTTGAGAGACAGTCTCATTCTGTTGCCCTGGGTGGAGTACTGTGGTGTCACAGTTCACACCAACATCAAACTCTTGATGTTCAAGCTATCCTCAGTCCTCTGAGTAGTAGGGACTACAGGCACCCACCATGACACCTGGCCAGCTGGTTGGTTGTTTTTTTTTTCCCCCCAATTTTTAGTAAAGACAGGGTCTCGCTGTTGCTCAGGCTGGTCTCGAATTGTTGAGCTCAAGCAATCCATGCACCTCAGCCCCCAAAGTGCTAGGATTATAGGCATGAGCCACTGTGCCTGGCCATAATCCAAAATGCCTTCAACCACTTGAGAAGAACCATCAAAATCAAGTGAAATTTAGCTAGGTTAAGCATATGAAGGATTAACTAGAATAAAAAATAATGAAATCCATTATAAAATTCCATTTCACTCCATTCAAAAAATATTTCTGAGTGCCTACTATATAGCCATTTGAAGGAAAAATCCCTGGCGATTAAACAGTTGTCCATAAATCTGCACTATATTATACCTAGCAACAGAGGAAAGTAAAGATTTAGATTATAAAACATGTAAAAAATACTTCCCTTGTGATTAAGATTGGCTCAGGTCTGACTATTATGTATCTTTGGATTCTACAATATGAGACATATTTGGAAAACAAAGAATGTTCAAAGAGCCAACCAAAAAGATGAAGAGGGCTGGTAAATAATATTTCTAAGAAAGGTTAATAAAACATCTATTATTGATCACCCAGAAAACCATACTGAAATCATCCCTTGAATACATACAGTTTGGGACCTGGGGACAATGACCAACTGTGTCCATTGCCCCCTGAATATGTGACAATATTTAAAAGGCATAAACTTTAGTTTAATGAATTTAGATTAAATATGAGGAAGAACATTTCATTAGTGGTGGACTAAGTCTAGTAGAGATGCTGGACATAACTGAGATGATTTAAAAGTGACCTCACAAGAATGTCACATGTGGATAATTAATTAATGTCAGTTTAGATAAAAGTTCTCAGGCCCCAAATTAGAATACCAAAAGGCTATTTATAACTATTAATATTATATCCAACTGATTACTTGAAGTTTATGAACCTCTTTTGCTGATTTGTCCCCCTTTCTTTTGTGGCAGTAGTAAGTGGCAATCCAGTTTCAATGGTTCTTTGTTTATACCTACAGGGAACATTAAGAAGTTGTTTCTTAAATCTTCGCGCATTAAAAAATTTGTGCACCTTCACACAGGCAAACTTTTAAATAAAAGCATAAAGTAAAATTATTTGAACTAATTTTAGGAGCTAGGAACTATCCACAGTAAGACATTATTTCTGAATTGATAATTGGCATCATTTCCCTTTTCCATTAATGTTGACATGTTTCATTGCAGAAACGCTGTGAAATGTGGCGAAATATGGATACATTTCACTGCTTCAGTGTGAAATACACACAAGGTGCACCTTCTTGTTTTTCTAAAATTTAAAAATTTGCTGTATTCCACAAGTCATCTGAATAAAGGATTTTAGATCTGTAACTTTACAGGAGAGATAACTTGGGCCATGATGGTAGCACTGGAGATAGTGAAAAATTATCATACTTGAGATATAATTTGATGAGAGGGTTAGGAAGATTTTCTTATAGATTAACAATGGGAAAAGTAATTTAGGATGATTCTATAGGTGAGTCATCCTTAGCAACAGGTGAGGGAGGTACGATACATCACCTAGGGTGGAAAAAGGCTGCGGGTAAAGAGGAGGAACAATTCTGGACATTCTGAGTTTGAGATAATCAATTTTCATCCCACTGGAGGTTAAAAAGTCAGTTGATATATGAGTCTTTAGAGTTAGGAGAGAAGTCTGGGCTGTAGATGCATTCTTATTTTAATCTTTATCTTCCTTAAATTTCTTTTAGAGTATCTTTCCAGTCTTTTTTCAGGGGGGGAAAATACAGGCACATACAATATAAAGAAAAATTGTTTCGCAACCTATCCCATTAAAAAAAAAAAAAAACAACTTTCACATCCCATAAACATATACAGTTATTTGTCACCTAAAAATAAATTAAAACTATCTTCCAATGTAACCAGCGGTTCTCAACCTGTGGGTCACAACCCCTCTTTAACAATGAAAACACATTGCGGCATTAGGAAGGCTGAGAACCCCTGAGTAAACCAAAACGCAATTTAAGTTTCAGGCTATTTGAAGGAGAAAGGCAAATTGTAGCCATCATTAACATCACCTGAAAATGACGGGAGGTAAATTCCATTGTCTGATCTATGGAGAATAAAAGGATGGCTTAAGAAGTTGCCAGGCCAGGAGTGAAGAAAATACTCAGTGTAGAAATGGTGTTGAACTGAAATAGTGCTAAGGTTCCTTTCTGCTTTCACAGTGAATAGACGTTAGTCACTTGTCCTGAATTAAGAACTGAGAACCCTTCCCTTATTTATAATACGTGCCATAACCACAAGACGGCAAGTTAAGAAGTGTTTAGAACATCCACACACATGCTAAACTTAACCAGCAGCTATTGCTGAAGATGCAATGAGAGTGGAATCTAATTCTTGGCAGGAGTGTGTAAAGGCAGCAGTGCTATCTGTGGCATGTGATGCCCCTGGCACAGGATGAAAGCAATCCCTTCCCAGGGCATGTCTTTAAGTTCATACTCTTTGAACGCTCTCAAGCATCACTGAAACTCCATATTTCCTCAATTATTTCTATCCTGCATTTTATTGGTGAACTTCCATGCTATTTTTAATTCATATGTATGATGGTGTGGAGAAGAATAATGGGAATAAAGACAAACTGTTAAAGATGTGATCTATGTTAAAATGTCTTTCTACATCAAATAGCCATATTTTTAAGACTCTTAAGGTAGCAGAATAACGCAAATGCCATATTGGTTTAAGTACCCACGGATAACAATTCCACTGTCTGATCACATTGAGATGAAAAAACAGAAAAGAAAGACAGGGAAGATGGAGAAGGAAGAGAAAATTTCAAAAAATGAATTTCATAAAATAAACATTACATACAAATGAACTGAATATTTTGAGAGATACCACCTAATTCCCCTAAAACTTATATTTTATTACCCGGAACATACATAACTACATCAAAAAGTATTCAGTGCCCTCGGAGGAAAGAATTTGAAAGTCACATACAAACAGAAATCAGCTTTAATTTTCTCCTTCAAAAATTACAAACGACGCCCTTATGAGAGGGACTTTACCTAAGAAACGCAATCACTGTAACCTCATTCTTTGCATCCTCAATAAATCCCAACAATAAAAAGAAAAGAAAAAAGAAAGAAAAATTAAAAACATTTACTGATGTCAGTATTAGTTTTAACATAGGGGGAATGGGAAAAGGAAAAATGGGAATGTGTAAAGGAGAGGAGATGGGAGGCGTGAGCGCAAGGGCAGCTGAGAATAAGCAAAGGGAAATGGAACAAACACAAGGAACAGACGCAAAGTGTAAGCATGCAAGGTCTGGTCTGCTCAGAAGGCGACCTTTTCCTTCTCTGAACCTTGCTTCCCTTCCAATATCCCTATCTCCATCGGAGGTACCACCCTTCACGCTTTAGCGGCCATCTGCTGAAAATCTGGGCGTCTTTAACCTCATCTAGCCCAGTCGGGATCTGCTCAGCAGCTTACGGCCAACGCAGGGGGCGGCTGCCCCGTATCCCTCTCCTCTCCTCACGGGGCCTCCAGTTTGCAGCAGAGGCCACGCTGTCCCCGACTTCTGTGCGTGTGTGGTGCTGTTGCTGTTAACTCTGATGCCTCCATCTTCTCACTGCCTTTGCCCCATTTCACTCAGGAAACCCACCCCGAATAGTCCCCTACCCAAACGTTGACTAGGTACCCCTTCTCTTTACTCTCATAATGTCCTACATGAACCTCTTTTACTAACATAGCACCATAGTTACCTTCTGGGTGCCCATCTTTCCCACAGATTGCGTGACCTTTTCTGTTCTATCTTCGTAAACCTAACAGCTAATATGAGGCCTACCTGATGCTCTAAGTCAGTGTTTTTCAACCTTTTTTTATCTCACAGCAGCCTTGAACCTATAGTTAAAACCTCTGTGGCATACTGAAATAATGTTAATCAAAAGAAAAGAATATACTTACTGTACTTTGAACTTGTTTTGAAAATAATACAGTTGATGATCTTTAAATTTTCGCAGGACACCTAAAATCCTCTCACACACCACTTGAAAATTACTGCTTTAAAAGCACCATAAAATGTTCACTGTCTGAATGAGCAAACAGGTTAACAGTGAAATGGTTCCGCCTATAGTAAGTTTCCCTTCTCTGAGAGTTTTCAAGTAAATCCAACTGTATTAGGAAAATTCCTATACTGGATGAGAGCTGTGATCTATCATATTACTTTGTGATACATGTGCATTCCTTTCATTTCTACACATTTTCTTTCCTACTTGCCCAATTACTGGGCTCTTTATAATATATGTCAATAGGGCTATGTAGATATGCCTTTATACAGCTAATTCTTTTTGTGAGTTTGACTCATATTCAGGGCCTAGCCTGTGGTTGAAACATCACCTATTAAAACACGTGCTAACACGTATATGACTTACTGAACACATCTCCTCTGGGTTTCTGAGGATCCGTCTGTATCCTGTTGTCAACTGTAATCCCTCTTGGAGACGTACTGGCAGCTGGTGCTACAGTTGTCAGTCTGGTGGTTGGCCTTTCTGGGGTTGTTGGTGGTGGAGGGGTTCTGAGCTCTGTTGGAGGAGGAGGGGGTGGTGGTGGAGTGGGCCATGGTGTTGGCTTTGGTGTGGGTCTTGCTGTCAGCATAGAAGTGGGTCTGCTGGTAATCACAGGAGGAATATACGGTGTCTTCAGTGGCCATCTAGTACCTCCGATGTCAGGAATCCAATTACTATGTCCTCCATCACCCTTTAAAATGGTACCATTTCCCTTTGGTACATGAATAGGACCTGAAGGTTCAATCATAACTTTTGGAATATCTGAAAAAGTTAAAGATTTAAATTAATGTTTAACCATCTCTCCCTAAATAGTGAAACATCACACTTTAAAAAACGGGCGCATGAAAACAACTCATACCAACTAATCTTAATTTTCACATTTAGAATATTCCCTGTGTAAGTAGTCATGCTAGAACAAGTGTGTGTGTGTGTGTGTGTGTATGGTATATATGTATATAATTGTATAGTCATATATACAAATATATTTGTCCTTTGGATGTATGGGGGTCAAACGAGTTCGCAAACTCATCCTACAAAAAGGAGTCATTGCTCACATCTTATTGTTGAATATCACTATGGTCATCTTCAAGGGATGCCCCCTGGTTGTCTTCAGCGATATTCAGCAATGAGGTGTGAGCAACGACTCCTTTTTTCTAGGAGGAGTTCATATACTTGTCAGACCTCTGTTCAAAAACAGCTCTGATGGCCATTCCAGAAAGAGAGCTCAAAAATTGCTTTGAAGGGTGGACTAGGTGCTAGCATCAATGCACGGCTTCCTAAGGGGAGGACTTCAAAGGTGACCACAGTGATATTCAGCAGTGAGGTGTATAGCACTTTTTCTAGGATGAGTTCACAAACTTAACTGTCCAACCTTGAATCAAAATACACTGATCTTTGTATGATGTATATATATTATCTGAAATACAGATAAGTTTTAGATATCTATAGAATGGAAATAGACAACAGTCAATGAGCTTTTCAATGAAGAGACATTCTAAGTTTTTTTTAATGTCTATAATCTATGTTGTATCCCTATTCTACATGTGTACTATATAATCATGTTTAGAATTATTTAACATTTTTCTCATCCACGTTATAAAAATTTAGCTCACAAAAGGTTTGACTAAATGTTGTACGTTTTGTTTTACAGTTGGTTTTTCTGCCCCCTCACTCATTTATGCAATTGCTATTTTTAAAATATTTCAGAGATTGCAAAGATCATTTGTGGAATCTTCTTCCTTGATAATCTTCACCAAAAAGAATGAATATTTAATCTGCCTGGAAGGATATACTCCAGATTGGGAATGGCTATGTGACCCTTCAAAAACTCTTTAAGCCCTGTGATTTTATGCACTGTGGTTTTGAGTAAATAATTTACTCAGAAAATTAAAAAAATTATCTACCGTTACATGAAATGTATGCTAAATTATGATCTTTGGTTTGTAAACCTTACACATGAAGGGCATTTTTTTCACGTATATCTACTAACATAGGTATTGTTCCAAATACACTTTTCCAAGTCTTAAAACAAAACAGTTCTTAATGTAAAGAAAATAAATATGGGAATGACCTTTTAATAGTAGAGTTAGAAGATGTAAACAGAGGAACAAAAATACAGAACATTTTCAGATTATAACACCATCAAAATCTAATGCTAATAACAAATAGCAATGTCTGATTTCAACAGAATCAAATTCCAGCTACAGGGAAGGCTACTGAGAGATTTTAGTCAAGAAAGTCAAATACTTTGTAAGATGAAGATGTGTTACTGAGCATTCAGTTTTTAAGAATACCTGAGCAAGTGATTTGTTTGTGGAAAGCACAGACTAACAGTACTAATTATGAAAATTATACTTCTTTGACAACTGATCTTATTCTGTATCTTCCCTTGCAGTGGCTTTTGGGCAAATCCTGTCTTTCCTGCAGGAAGTCAGAGCTGGAAGACAAGTGCTACTCACACACGCATCTCAGGCCATCACCCTGGTATCCATCTTTACATTTACACTTGTAGGACCCGTGCACGTTGTAACATCGAGCAAAGCTGCTGCACTGATACTGACCAAGGGAGCATTCGTCTATGTCTGCAGCAGGAGGTAGGGAAAGAAGGGTTTTATTTAGCAGATAAATATGATGACATGAAAAAGACACACAGTTTCAAAAATAACTTGTTTTTCTGCAGCATTAAGATCCATGTAAAATCCAGATAAACAGAAGAAATAAAGTGTGTGTGGATCCAGAACTCCTAGTGGTCGGACTGGCCATCTGTTGTTTGCTTCATTTACTAATAATGCTGGTAACCTCCTCTGCGCCTGACATCTCAGTCATCACCGCAGTTGAGAGTTCAGTAATACCAGAGGAAACAACACAAAGGAATGGTCGGGTTTCCTTACCATGACATTGATATTTGCCGCCAATGTACATGAGGTCGAAGCCTTTATGGCACTTGCAGATGTAACTCCCGAAGGTGTTGACACACTGCCTAAATCTAGGGCAGGCGGCTCTTCCAGTAGCACATTCATCAACATCTGGAAACATAAGTCAACAGCGTCTTAGGAAGGGCTTGGGCATGTTTAGACAGAGTGGGTTTTAAAATTAATAACTGACTGGAAACTGTTGCTTGGCATATAGAAACTCGTCATAAATGGCATACTGCTGGTTGTCCCCACAGGCAACATGAATTCCAGGTACC